>OX155980.1:3280197-3449836 GCA_944548615.1 Micropterix aruncella
TTATTTCGATTTAATGGCTCGTTGATAACAAACTCAGCCAATTGTGTCATATTTTAAATGTTGGTAGAATTCGAAATTTGAATTATTTCGTAATGTCACTTTCATTTAGAAAACGGCTTTGCCGAATTGATCAATGGTTTATTTTTTTTTATTTTTTTTTATTTTTTTCGCTTAATTCGTCTCAATTGAAGGCATTTTGTGTTGCATAAGGATAAGCCCTATTTATGAGATATATGGATGAATTCGTTAGTCGACTGCAAAAGGACCTTTAAACTTACATTGCACCGTCGAAAGTCGTGCACATCCGTAAGTAAATCTCATTCAAACATAAGCATTTCCCAATACAAGCTGCGAAACATTCTCGGCGACAACATGCGTCATCCATAGTAAAACATTGCCTCATACTTAACTAAATGTCGCCGAAATGTGTGACTTGTGCCCTTCCCAAAACAACTGATTCATTTGGTTTCTTATGTTAATCTATTAGTATCTTCTTATTGTGCGATTGTTCATTAATTTATTAATATTTGTGTTCTACATTAACCACCTAATGCAATATTTCTGGAGCTCACTTCAAGAACTCTCATCAATGCTTTAATTCGATGGAAATAAAAATATACTTGGAGCTTCTTAATAAAATATCAGGACTGTCGCAGTGTTATCCCAGAGGCAAGTCAGATCACAGCGAAAACACATCTATATAGCCCCTTCTCTACACCTACCATATGTTGATAGTTTGAGGTTGGTTATCAGTGGTGTAACTTTTTATGATTAATTATTTTCATATTTAAAAAATTAACTTACTGCTTTAACTGCATTGGCACTCTCCCGGCTGCCGTTTTTGTTTCCGGATGGGAGGATTGTACGTTTTTGTGGAGGGTTACTTGGAATTTAGATAATACGCAACTCATTAAAATGCACTCTTCCGACTGCCGATTTACTATCGGCGCTGATTTGTTTTTATATGGAGGTTTACTCGGTATTGAGATAAAACTCAATTAATTGTTGGCGAATCCGGTTTAATTATGACGAATATTTTCAGTTCCACCCGGTTTTCTAATCAAAGGATATCCTTTTCCGGACAATTAAAAAGCTAAAGTAAAATTATAATCTGTTTGGAGCTCCCACGAAAAATCGTATGGGGACCTACAAAAAAAATTCAAGTAGTAATGCCACGAAAAATAGGTTCTTATCTTTTGATCGAAAAAAACCTCAACCTAGGAATATTAATATACCTGATTATGTAGGTATACGCATATATACACATTCTAGTAGTATTTTTTGTTAATTTTCACCTAACCAAGTGTATAAGGGATTCCTATCAACTTGTTTAAAAAAATTTAAATATACAGGTTATACAGTTACGATTTTTTTCGAATAATTCGGTTTTTTTGCTTTATTGAATAAAAAATTCGTGCGCGGCGCTCTATCGAAAGACGTTTAAATTATTCCGAATCATTTGCTTCCGCAGCCGCAAATGATTCAGAATAATTTCAACGTTTTCCGATAGAGCGCAGTTATCTGATATCAGAAAAAATAAAATAAATAAATAATTATAATTGCATAAGTTGTTAAAAAAATGCTATGCAATAGCTTTACCGTGGTAGTCCCCGAGTGCCACACGAATTTTTTTTTATTTATTTAAGAATTAATTACCATAAAACATTGATTAGCTTACAAAAATAACAGGAACCGAATGACAATACCTTAACTTTTTGCTTATTTGTTTCTGTCACCCAACTGGGACTAGCCCGTTCTAAGGTGGACAGGGCTCTAAACCGTAAGGACAGGGCTCTAAATGTAATACTACTAAACCGAACACGTTTTCTGGGATGTAAATCGTAAATATTATATGAAAAAATATAAAAATCACGACGCGTCACTAGCGCCATGATAAAAAAAATTTTGTGTGGCACTCGGGGACTGCCGCGGTAAAGCGATTGCATAGCATTTTTAACAACTTATGCAACTATAATTATTTATTTATTTCATTTTTTCTTATATCAGATAACTGCGCTCTATCGGAAAACGTTGAAATTATTCATGCTTGAATAATTTCAACGTATCGAATCATTTGCGGCTGCGGAATCAAATGATTCGGAATAATTTAAACGTTTTCCGATAGAGCGCCGCGCACGAACTTTTTATTCGATAAAGCAAAAAAACAGATTATTCGAAAGAAATCGTAGATAAAAAGATGGCTAATTTAATTATCTTTAAAATGGTGCAGGTTTCATAATAATAAGCCAGATAGTATTTGCGTAGTAGTCGTTTTTGTGTTCGGTTAGACCTAATTTCACAAATTAATTACACTATGTAATATAAACAAAATCTAAAATATTCAAAGCTAAGAAAATTATGAAAATGTTCTTGTTTAACATATATTTTTTTCGAATCGTAAGCAGTACTCGTTTAGACGTAATTATCAGTTTAAAATCATTAATTTTCGTTAAGAAATTTCTTCATTCGGTCGCCGCGCTGGCCTAGGCCCGCGATAAAAGCTATGCAATAGCTTAAAATATGTAGAAATTTTGATAAAAAGGGAATCCCTTGCTATCTAGTTACAGAAATTACAAAAGTAAAGTTAAAAATCCTACTTGAAAAAAGCTCAGTGGGTTTGAATATGAAATAATGAATGTATAATATAATTTTGTTTCTACTTTTAATATATTCATAATTGAGGGACGCAGTCGAAGCTAATTTAACGTCCATCTCCTTCAAACGCGCTGTAATGTGAAACTACCGCGAACCATTGCAAGTGTGGAGGTTTGTGCGTGTTCGCGGTGAGTTCGCACCGCTAATCGCGCGCGATTCGCGGACTAAGTGTAGAGCGGACTTTACGAATAATAAATAGCTTTTATTCAAACGATTTTATTCAATCAATTTGGTAAAATAAAGATAGTTTTGTATTTTTCTTTCTTCTTTCTTTCTTTTGTAAGGTTTCTTCCTCATTCTCTCATTTTCAATTTTAGCAACTGATATTAATAATTATCGTATGTATAATGATGTGTAAACTTTGACGCCGCGCTAGTCAATTGTTTGATTCGACGTGTGCCATCTAGCGGACGGCGAGAAAAATAAAAGGGAAAAGTGGTTCTCATCTCGGATTCAGAATAGACAGTAAATAATGCTAGAGGAATCTGATAGAGGGCAGTATTCTTTTTAATGCTTTTTAAAATATTATAATTAAAATACTGTTTGCGTGACTTTTGTAGGGTAGTCCATCGCGGCATTGCTGTAATGCGTAATTTGTGATGTAATTTAATATTAAAACCGATAGTGTTAGAGACAACTCACAATGTGTCGTGGCAACAAGTGTTGTAATGGACAGGTCATCATAATATCAAATATGTAGGTGCCATAGGGGTTGTTGTGTAAGGTATTCAGCAGCAGGAGGAGCAGGTGGACAACTTTCTAAAGCTGAAGACAGACAACAGGTGTGGGTGCTAGTTTGGCGTTGGCGGCTAGCCGAGGCTGGAGGGTAGGGGAAGTGGTAAATAAGGTTAGGGGCGGCAGGGGCACCAGGGGCGCAAGTGTGGGGGAAAGGGGAGGAGGGGGGGAGGCAGTGCTGATTGCGGGCTAGCAGCCTATTTTCGAAGAGAGGCAGTGTAGCGAGAATCGCGCGCCGAAAGTCGGCCAGCAAAGCCCCGTCGCCATGGCAACGTGAGCCTCTCTATTGATCGCGCTCGGCTGGCCCATGGTGGGCCGCATTGCGTCAAGAATGTTGGTCACTGAGGCCGCACAGGCCCCCAACCTCATATCACCATGTAATGCGGTGGCATAGTAGTGGCATAGTAGCGGCCCAGTGGCATAGTAGTTAGTAGGGTCGATTATTTTACAAAGCATGTATCATTTTCATTATCCTCGTCCAAAAAGACGAAGATGATGAGGAAGATACCAAACTGATATAAGTAAACGAGCTAGATGTAAAAAGAGCTCTCTAGACGATCAAGCATGCTTGTCAATCACGTTTTATTTTTAAGCTATTGCATAGCTTTTATCGCGGGCCTAGGCCAGCGCGGCGACCGAATGAAGAAATTTCTTAACGAAAATTAATAATTTTAAACTGATAATTACGTCTAAACGAGTACTGCTTACGATTCTAAAAAAAAATATGTTAAACAAGAACATTTTCCTAATATTCTTAGCTTTGAATATTTTAGGATTTGTTTATATTACATAGTGTAATTAATTTGTGAAATTAGGTCTAACCGAACACAAAAACGACTACTTTGCAAATACTATCTGGCGTATTGTTATGAAACCTGCACCATTTTAAAGATAATTTAATTATCTATCTTTTTATCTACGTTTTTTTCGAATTATCCGTTTTTTTTTGCTTTATCGAATAAAAAATTCGTGCGCGGCGCTCTATCGGAAGACGTTTAAATTATTCCGAATCATTTGCTACCGCAGCCGCAAATGATTCGGAATAATTTCAACGTTTTCCGATAGAGCGCAGTTATCTGATATCAGAAAAAAATAAAATAAATAAAATAAGTAAATAATTATAATTGCATAAGTTGTTAAAAATGCTATGCAATAGCTTTACCGCGGCAGTCCCCGAGTGCCACACGTATATTTTTACCTGACAAGCAATTTTCACCGTCTAAAAACTAAGCTTGATGGCTTGAGAAGCAAACTACGTGCTGTGGAAAATGCTTGATGAAAATTTATATTTGTAATTACATATTACATAGTGTAATTAATTTGTGAAATTAGGTCTAACCGAACACAAAAACGACTACTTTGCAAATACTATCTGGCGTATTGTTATGAAACCTGCACCATTTTAAAGAAAATTTAATTATCTATCTTTTTATCTACGTTTTTTTCGAATTATCCGTTTTTTTTGCTTTATCGAATAAAAAATTCGTGCGCGGCGCTCTATCGGAAGACGTTTAAATTATTCCGAATCATTTGCTACCGCAGCCGCAAATGATTCGGAATAATTTCAACGTTTTCCGATAAAGCGCAGTTATCTGATATCAGAAAAAAATAAAATAAATAAAATAAGTAAATAATTATAATTGCATAAGTTGTTAAAAATGCTATGCAATAGCTTTACCGCGGCAGTCCCCGAGTGCCACACGTATATTTTTACCTGACAAGCAATTTTCACCGTCTAAAAACTAAGCTTGATGGCTTGAGAAGCAAACTACGTGCTGTGGAAAATGCTTGATGAAAATTTATATTTGTGGAATGCGACTCACGTCCAGTAGTCTCGAACCTTCCGTACTCTCGGTATGTCTATCGATAAGGGGCCTGGCCCACCGAAATACCGAAATGTAAAGATTTTTCCACGATTTCAAAGAATAAATCGAATTTTAAGATTACATAAAAGACATTTTTAGATTTTAAAAAAAATGCGCGTCTGAAGTGTGTACTCTTTAAGTGCGATGGTCATTAAATATAAAATAGGCAAAGGGGGTAAATAAACGCATCTCTTGTATTACTAAAAGCATGTATATGTATATACCTTAATTCCCATAAAATGCTTCGTTGATAGATTTGATTTATGTGATTGTTGTGTTTGATTAATGGGATTGTTTGGTGTGATTAATTGATGTGATTGATTGATGTGATTGATGTAATTGATTGATCGATCTAACAATCAATCAATCAGTCAATGAATCAATCAATCACCATCAACCAATCAGCAATCAATCAAGCATCGTTGTCCTTGTTTTATCCGTATTTTACCAATTTTCATGGCGATCGTTTAAACGGTATAGAAGTTGATGTGCTGCAGCGCCACCTAGTGCCGAGTTACAACAAAGTAAATAACGTGAAAATATTATGCGGGCTCAAATGTCTATGTAAACCAATTTTCATGGCTATCGGTTGAGCGGTATAGAAGTTGATGTGCTGCAGCGCCATCTAGTGGTAAGTTAAAACGAAGCGGATATCATAAAAACTTTCTCCATGATCGGTCAAACGTTTTCGGAGTCTATTAAGCTCGGACAGACCAGATGGACAAATACACTAACATCCATTTATGGTATATAGATAAGTCGTTCGCATACACCAAGAATTGTGTATGTTTAAAGCATGCACACACTGATCATATAAATACATGCACAGATGTCGCTCGCGTACAGAATAAATAGAATGAAATTTTAAACTTATGTAATGTTATTCTATCTATACCTATATCTAAGATTAGATAATAAAGTTATTCCATCTATATATCTAAGATTTCTGATAGGGAGATTTTACAAATTGTATCGTTATACCTTATACCATTCATTATATATGGTATTAGATTGTTCAACTCCATAGTACGACTTGGCAACCCTTCTGCGCCGGCGAAATGCAGTTGGCGCTGATAGCATTGAAAGTGAAACTAATAGCATTGATTTTATACACTATTAAATCAATGCTATTAGCATAGTAGAACGAGACAGATCAATACGTTAGAGCGGAATATGAAACGAACGATCGTCGATAAATACTACCTGCCGAACTTAAACTCGTCCAAATAAATTCGAGCATATTTCGTGCGGTGTAAGATTTGACCTTGGCGGGCAGTTTTAATGCGAAAAAGTGACAACCGGTCATCTCACACTCCGCTCTAGCGTATTGCCCTGTCTCGTTCACACGGACTAATTTCCCATTTTAGTTCACGAAGAAACGCAATCGAGCCCTAAGAGTGTTTTTTTTTATAAACCACTGATTGATTATTATTTATTTCTTTTATAAACGACTGATTAATTATATTATAACCCAATAATTTAACCAATCTCAACAATAATAATATTAAGTTATCAGTTTTATCTATTACATGTTCTCTATATTGGGTGATTACATTACAGAATTCATACGGAGGGATAGAATGCCATCTAGTATTGAAACCTGTACACCAAATTAAAAATTGATTATTAAGCGGGCTTAGAGAGCGATATATAGTGCGCCGCCGTACATGAAGATTATTAAAATTTGGACCTATGAGTGTCATCTACACGTTGCGTTACGTAGTATAATCCTAATTGCCAAATGGTAATACAACGCTGAGCAATCTAATTCGCTATAATATAATCAATGGCTATATCTACTCCCACACGTACCACTATATAATGGGCTCGATTGCGTTTCTTCGTGAACTAAAATCGGAAATTAGTCCGTGTGAACGAGACAGGGCAATACGCTAGAGCGGAATGTGAGATGATCGGTTGTCACTTTTTCGCATTTTAAAACTGCCCGCCAAGGTCAAATGTTACATCGCACGAAATATGCTCGAATTTATTCGGACGAGTATAAGTTCGACAGGTAGTATTTATCGACGATCGTTCGTTTCACATTCCGCTCTAACGTATTGCTCTGTCTCGTTCGCTCGGACTAATTTTAGTTTTAGTTCACAAAGAAACGCAATCGGGCCCAATATGTGACTACGCTATGTTGTTTTAACGCCATCTATCGCAATTACTAAACAATTATTAATTGGAACTGCAATTAATGCAGACATTCACTCGCATCATACCCGCGGTAGCTTCCTTTTATGCGTACCCCGAATACGACTCGCACAAACAAGTACAGAAAAGCTACTTGTACCTTCGCATTAAATTCTTTAATCTACTCCGTACAAAATTTAAACAGCTGGATGACATAAAATTCAAAAAATACATCAAGGAGATGCTGATAGGCCACCCTTTCTATAATCTGGCCGAATTTTAGGGCCATGATTTTTTAAATATTGTGCCCATTTAAATTACTTAAAAAAGTAGAGCCTTATTGTCTGATTATTTTATATGGTCTTATATTTGTACTTCTTGTTTTTAAATGCATGGCGCAGCTTTAATTTGATTATTTAACATTTTACTGACAATTTGAATATTACGATGAATAATTTTACTACGTATCTTTTCGAATTACTATCTACTTCAAATATTAGGCTTCTATTTTGATTATTTATATTTATAGTTTGACATCCTAGTAGTTAATTCTTCCCAATCTATGTTTGTTCAGTAAAGAGTAGTAACGAGATTTACTACCTAACCCAATTATTTTGACACGTCCAGGAGCGGTCTTTAGCCGTAATGTAAAGTAGATATGTATGCACTGTGGGTGTTTTTAGTGTTATAGGCGGATGACATGGGCGGATGTGATGCCGTTTGGAGTTGTATGCAGGTCCGGGTGGCAGGGGAGAGCTGTATAATAACAACCTCTTTGTCCATAGGTGGGGTGGGATAGGGTGGAATGTGCCCGGCGCCGCACGGGGCGGGCTGTCACCTCATTTGATGAATAATTTAGCATTGCTTTGCCAAAATCCTTGAATTCATTTTATATTCCCAGATGAACTATCTAGTTTCCACATTACTGTAGGAACTAGATAGTTTCCATAAAAGCTATATTATATGATATTTATAAACCAAGTCCTTAACAAATGAAATAAATATTGTATAATCTTGTACTGTAATACAACTTGTCTTGTATAGCCTATATGAGTAGTAGTAGTAGTAGACGGAGTGGGGGGCTTTTTTCTAGCCCTTGATGTCACCTAGATCTATGAGATCTTTTGTAACTACCCACTATGTGGTTAGGTCAGTGGTCAGCTAGTAGCCCAGTACTTCTTACCAGTCCAAGTAGATCACTGACCTTCAAGTTGGGCAGATCGCTAGGTTCGAGAAAGGCTCGTCCCAGTAAACTGTGTCTTTTTGCGGCGAGGCCGTGGCAGCGACCAACGATGTGTACGCTGTCTTCAGGTTCTTCGCCACATATTCGGCAGTCCTTGCTCTCGGTCAAGCCAAGGTTGAATAGATGTGCTCTAAGGGTCGTGTGTCCGGTGAGGAGACCGATAGTGGTTCTAAGGCTCTTCTTGCTCATGTCAAGTAGGGCCTTGGTTTTCTTCTGTAGTGGTTGCTCCATCATGGCTTTTGCCTGGCGACATCCCTGGCTCTGTTTCCAGGAAGCCCGATGTTCCTGCTCCAAGCAGTACCTGATGATTTTTTTACCTGTAGCGAAGGGCACCCCTACAACTGGCTCCACCGGGCATTCCAATGTGCCCAGTTTTGCCAGTCTGTCGGCCTCTTCGTTGCCGGGTATGGCTTGGTGACCCGGTATTCATATTAGGGTGATTTTATTGGTTTTTCCCAATTTGTTGAGCTCTTGCATGCAGTCCCAGACCACAGAAGATTATGTGGTGGCTTTAGCGAGAGCGTCCAGTGCTGCTCTGCTGTCAGAGCAGATAAGGATTTTTCTATTTTTTACCTCAAGTCGACTTTGGTAGCGTATATTATATAATGGTTGATTTTAAAGCTAATATCGTATACTTATTTTTCTTATTTTTTTTATATACGTATTTCTTATTTTTCGCAATATTTTTATAATCGTATTTATATAATTGTATTCTAATATAAATATGTTTACATATACCATATTATATTTATTATTTATTAAAATCGAATTCAGGTATCTATGTACTTACCATATTATTACATTAATATTGTAATATTTATACAGATTATTATATTATAATATATACTAAATTTTAATTGGGTATTTATTAATAATGAAACTTTAGATTAGTTTGGAGATGGTTCCTGTGAAGTTTGGTGCCGATCGGACCAAAGGAAATTCTTTAGTGTCCTCTATAAAATTAACATTCTTCTTTTTTAAATATAATTTACGTCATAGTACGAAAATCATGAATGAATTTGTCACTTTATGGAAACCGTTACCGATCGGTATCCGTCTCTTTTAAAAACGGGCCTTAATCGTCTCATGAACATTTCCGTCTTCATCTCAAAAAGAAAAACAGATCGTTCACAATACCTTCCCTTATATGAAAATAGCGGCTGGCAAATCGTAGATAAAGTGGATCGACTGTTATTTAACGTCATTTCTGAGAAATCACCAAGGAAATTGTAAACATAGGTAGGTACTCAAATTGCATCCACATTGTTTATACTTACAGTAACAGCCCGTTCCCATTTGTCGGGTGTCGGGTGTCGGGACCCGATTTTTAATCGGATGTCGGCGCCTCTGTTCCCACTTGTCGGGTGTCGGGTCCGATTTTTAATCGGATGTCGTCGCTCTGTTTACACTTGTCGGGTATCGGGTCCGATTTTTACTTTCCTGTCAAGGAAAGTATTGTAGACGCACTTCTGTGTGTCTGCTGTGTGTATTCCCCGACGATAGCGCCGAAACGCTTTATCCGATTGAGCTGAAATTTGGCATGCAGGCATCATTTGGTCATGGCATGAGCTGAAAAGATTGTAATTGAAATCCGTACACCGTGGGTTGGCTCCCGATGAGGGACTTCTTCAACGGTCAACAGCAGAGACCCAAAATTTGTATACGCATTCAATTATGATAGACCCTTCTAGGCTTCACTATGCCGTAGCTGATGTACCCTGGGTTGGCTCCCGATGAGGGGACTCCTCAACGGTCAACAGCAGAGACCCAAAATTTTGTGTACGATTCAATTATGATAGCAACTTCCAAGTTTCAACGTCACATAGCTGATGTACCCTGGGTTGGCTCCCAACGAGGGAATTCCTGAACGGTCAACAGCAAAGACTCAAAATTTTGTATACGCATGCTCGTGAGGCGTGGTGTCAACCCTATGGTAGATAACGCGCGCGAGGCGCTTTTCGTGTTCCTCCACGGACTCTGTTTCGCTAAAATCGCGTTTCAGAGTAGCGTTTCGGACGTACCAAGGGGCTCCCGACACTTTTCTTAGCCCCACGTTCAGCACTCGCTGGATGTTTGTCCGCTGCGATGCCGAGATGAGGTGGTACCAGGCCGGTGCCGCGTACGTGAGTTTCGTCCTCACGTACATCTTCAGCATCAGCAGTCGTGTCTTCGCCTGGATCGCGGCCGAACGGAGAACGGGCAGCAGCGCGTAGAAGGCGGATTTCGAAGCGGCGATTGTTGCTCTCGCGTGATGACGGTCGATGTGCACCCCGAGGTACTTGACCGTGTTATTCCACGGTACCGGGGTGCCGCCGTGTTTGACCGGCTGCGGGTGTTGTTTATTGCTCCATAGTTACCTTGCGCTTTTAATACCTTACTATAATGATACCTTAATATAATGATAAGTTTGATAATAGGTTAAGACATCACGGCGAAATTTATGATATATTAAATACCTACCTAAGAGTTAAGTAGGTATAGTCTGGCTATGAAATGACTTCAAAGTGGCTCGAAGGTTGAATACCACCGTTTGGCATTGCGTAATCGCTATACTGCCGGCGGGGTTAATAATCGTAGGTATAGCACTAAAATAAAAAATATCGCACTATTAAATATACGACTTTTTTTATTTTATGTATTTATTGGAATTATCAAATTAACCATTTACAATAAGTATAATATTAAAACAAATGGCAAAAACTTTCCTCTTCATTCACTGGCTAGTGCTGCCCAACTGGGATATACCCGTTCCAGGGCAAGCAATTTATATTAAAACATTTAAAACGAGGGTCGATGAACCAACCAAACACAATAATAATAATATTAAAAAATACGTGTGGCACTCGGGGACTGCCGCGGTAAAGCTATTGCATAGCATTTAATATTTATTTATTTAGCATAATTATTTATTTATTTTATTTATTTTATTTTTTCTGATATCAGATAACTGCGCTCTATCGGAAGACGTTTAAATTATTCCGAATCATTTGCTTCCGCAGCCACAAATGATTTGGAATAATTTCAACGTTTCAACGTAACGATAGAGCGCCGCGCACGAATTTTTTATTCGATAAAGCAAAATAACGGATTATTCGAAAAAAATCGTAGATAAAAAGATAGATAATCAAATTATCTTTAAAATGGTGCAGGTTTCATAATAATACGCCAGATAGTATTTGCGTAGTAGTCGTTTTTGTGTTCGGTTAGACCTAATTTCACAAATTAATTACACAACGTAATATAAACAAAATTTAAATATTTAAAGCTAAGAATATTAGGAAAATGTTCTTGTTTAACATATATTTTTTTCGAATCATAAGCAATACTCGTTTAGACGTAATTATCAGTTTAAAATTATTTATTTTCGTTAAGAAATTTCTTCATTCGGTCGCCGCGCTGGCCTAGGCCCGCGATAAAAGCTATGCAATAGCTTAAAAATATATATATATATATATATATATTAATAATAAATATATATAATAATAAAAATACGTGTGGCACTCGGGGACTGCCGCGGTAAAGCTATTGCATAGCATTTTTAACAACTTATGCAATTATAATTATTTCAGATAACTGCACTCTATCGGAAAGCGTTGAAATTATTCCGAATCATTTGCGGCTGCGGTAGCAAATGATTCGGAATAATTTAAACGTCTTCCGATAGATCGCCGCGCACGAATTTTATTCGATAAAGCAAAAAAAAACGGTTATTATTATTTTCTTTGACTATTCGAAAAAAATCGTAGATAAAAAGATAGATAATTAAATTATCTTTAAAATGGTGCAGGTTTTATAATAATACGCCAGATAGTATTTGCGTAGTAGTCGTTTTTGTGTTCGGTTAGACCTAATTTCATAAATTAATTACACTATGTAATATAAACAAAATCTAAAATATTCAAAGCTAAGAATATTAGGAAAATGTTCTTGTTTAACATATATTTTTTTCGAATCGTAAGCAGTACTCGTTTAGACGTAATTATCAGTTTAAAATCATTAATTTTCGTTACAAAATTTCTTCATTCGGTCGCCGCGCTGGCCTAGGCCCGCGATAAAAGCTATGCAATAGCTTAAAAAATATGAAAATTACAATATTATATAGGAAATAGAAATACTAAATACATTAGAATACACATATACACACATACATACATAACACAATATATGTTAAGTCAACTTCAACTTCTTCTACTATATCGATCATGGCATGGATAGATAAACGCTTAATTTAGGTTAATTATTACAATCCCTAGAAGATTAAAGGTATTCTTCTAAATTGTACTATATTAAGTTGTCCATCAAACAAATTACAGTACAACTTTGATATAACGAATCTCAATATAACAAATTCCTGTAAATCCCCTTGAACTTACCTTACGATCCAATGCTAAATATAACTCTGTTTTACGAAAATAATGCGGTAATAACCTTGACATTGATCTAATTTTTGTTGCTCTCCGTAAAAATTAAACACCTCTATTTAACGAAAACCTCAGTATCACCTCAGTATAGCGAATATCAAACGGTGCATCAAAGCACTTATCGTGTTTCTACATGTCCAAAAGAATTGACGCTAGTGATGTAATGCGCCAAGACCAGGTTAGTGACATTGTGTATATTGAGACAGTAATAAAATATTACATTTAGTCAAAGACTTCTATTTTTTGGTTAACGTATTTTTATATTGGTGCGTTTTTATTTTGTAGGCCTATAAGACTCGAACTAGCGAACCTCGATGTTACAAATGCCTCGAGATAACGTTTTTTAAGCTATTGCATAGCTTTTATCGCGGGCCTAGCTAGGCCAGCGCGGCGACCGAATGAAGAAATTTCTTAACAAAAATTAATGATTTTAAACTGATAATTACGTCTAAACGAGTACTGCTTACGATTCGAAAAAAATATATGTTAAACAAGAACATTTTCCTAATATTCTTAGCTTTGAATATTTTAGATTTTGTTTATATTACATAGTGTAATTAATTTGTGAAATTAGGTCTAACCGAACACAAAAACGACTACTACGCAAATACTATCTTGCGTATTATTATGAAACCTGCACCATTTTAAAGGTAATTTAATTATCTATCTTTTTATCTACGATTTTTTTCGAATCTTGCGTTCTTTATCGAATAAAAAATTCGTGCGCGGCGCTCTATCGGAAGACGTTTAAATTATTCTGAATCATTTGCTTTCGCAGCCGCAAATGATTCGGAATAATTTCAACGTTTTCCGATAGAGCGCAGTTATCTGATATCAGAAAAAATAAAATAAATAAATAATTATAATTGCATAAGTTGTTAAAAATGCTATGCAATAGCTTTACCGCGGCAGTCCCCGAGTGCCACACGTATTTTTTTTTAATATTCTTTGGAACTTGATGTTATACTGTATTAATAATTTTGAAATCACAAAATCAAATACACAGCAAATGGCCTCTGCTACAATATACGTTAATATTCCTGCCAGCAGGATTTCTAGACCTACTGAAGTTCTTCTCGTTTATGCATTTTTAGTATCTTCCGTCCTGCTGTCAGGCCCTGGAATGTTGTATGTAAATAGTACGTATCTCTCTATTTGATATTTTACAATTAAATCCTATTCGCTTAATTGTCACTCAAATGGCAAGCGAATTGAGACGCGGTCTGCGAGTGGACGCAAAAGCGACATTTCTCGACTACAAAGATAGATGATATCGGCGAATAATACAATACCAGCATCAGAAACATCAGTCAAGTTTCGGATCACAGCGTAACATTGTTTTGGGATATGATAAAAAATGATGATGTCCTCCTCATCGTGATCCGACGACGGCGACCTCTAGGTTGACAGGACTTCTTCGAAGATGCGCGCGGAAGTGACTCGTGAATCCCAGTTTGTTTATAAAGGTTCGATTACAACGACTACAGTAGAGTTCACCGCAGTTGTTGTAAGTGTATGTGTACGTGGGCTTCGGACAAGATTTGCTCTGTTGGCGGTTCGAGTCGAGGTTTTCAAGCCGGGCTTCCTCAAACTCTTCAACTTTGGTGGTCACCGTGGAGCGCCACACGCTGCGTTTGTGAGCAGCCCTCTCCCTCTCAGGTGGAATACCACTGGCGGTTAGGTGCCTTTTTAAGACATCTTTATAGCGTAGGTGCTGTCCGCTGACGTTGAATGCGCCTTTTGAGAGTTGGGCATAAAACTCGGCTTTCGGGAGGCGGTCGTCTTTCATACGCACTCATGGGCATGATTAAAATTACTATCGTGCTCTTAGACATAGGTAAAGATTGCATTGTCATTTGATCAAGAAGGTATATCAGCGCCCAATTCTGTGCCTACCGATCTATTTTTAAATCTCTAATTAACATTAACCCTTTAATTTGTGAAGTAAAAACTCGCCCGTACCTTTTCGAACGTGAAACCGTCGAGCGTGAAATCGGCGAGAATCGACGGCCTTGAGAAAAACGTCGATAAGTTATAAACCACTATACGGATCATAAAAAGAAGAACTATAAAATGATCGCATTGAATATGAATTTTTTTAACTGCCCATTAGACATTTTACCGTAGGTAGGCGATCGTCCCGAGCGGGACGTTACACATTGGAGGGGTGATATCATTATGTATAAATTGATTGACTTTCAATCATTCAAAATATGTAGCAATAATATGATATAACTGCATCTAATACAAAATAATGTATAGACACGTTTTACATTTTTTTTTTAATAAATTACAAAGTATATTCTCTTTCCTAATAAATATCCATACTCATTAAATAAATGTTTTTTTTTGTGTTCACGAAATGTTGAACGATAGGTACTTTCAATGATATTTCAAATTATATTTAGGTATACGATAGATCCTTGTCCTTTTAATGTATGCTCTTGTTTGACAGAAATACAGTCTGTCCAGAAAGAGTAAATCGGGAAAATAATATTATATTGCAACACAGAAACGTGATAATAGTAAGACTTAATAATCTAGGTAAATCTAGGTATGTACCTAGATTTACTCTCAGTACCGTCTCCCAAAAGGTGTATTAAAGTCAAACTAGTGTTTCTGCTCCAGTACTGATTCTACCACGTAACATAGACGTTTGAATAATTGTGAGCTAGAAAAAAAAGAAAAACGCGTTAGTCGTGCCTCCGTGAAATAATAACAAATGTTGACTACAATTGAGACAGGGAGGTACTAAAAAATTGTGGTTAAACTATACGAAATGTCATACTAAACATAACCTCAAAATGTACCTGGAAGTACAATTTGAGACACTGAAAACGACCTCTAGCTCCGCTTCGAATAGTTTTATTCATTTTAAAGCAAAAGAATATGAATAACGAGAATTAATGACAAAATGAACGTGCTTTGATGAACTGAACCAAGAGGTTAAAACATATTTGTCATAATCATAATCCACTAGTTGAGTGGCCAGACTGTAAAAGTAATGAATTAAACATGCGTCTCTACGTGGGTTTCACCGTTGACGTTATTATCAAGTTATCTTCAGGCTGTCTAAGGACACAGAATTTCTCTTTATTACTTAAATAAAATAAAAGATTAAATCTATACTAATATTATAAAGAGGTAAAGTTTGTGATGTTGTAGGAAGTAATCTCTGGATCTACTGAACCGATTTTGAAAATTCTTTTACCAATAGAAAGCCACGTTATTTGTAAGTGTCATAGGCTATATATTAATCCGAAAAATTAAAAGACTTTTTCGTGGTAGTCGGATTTGCAAAGTAAGTTGGAGAATAAGCGGTCGAACGAAAACGTTTCTTACTAACGCTGCCTTAACGATGAGAGATATATAATTAAGTTCTAGAGAGAAGTTGTAGAGCTTGATAATGCCTACAAAAAAGTCAGCGACAGCATATGTCTAACTTTTATATTTAAGTCATAAAAAGTAGTATTTTATATTTAAAAAATAATTTAAATCGTTAGGTCATGTGTATTGCTCATATTACCAACAATTATGAATTCTTATCAAAATAAGTAAATTTATCGTCTCAAGCGTTTAAAACAAAAGACTTTTCCCTTTTACTGCATAAATGGTTAAAGAGATAAGACACTCACAAATAAGACACTCGCAAGAAGACACTCACAAATAACGGTAATATAGTCAAATTGGCATGCAAATACATACATGCATATGCAGTAAAAATATAACCCTTCTTTTGACAGTCTGGAAATAAATCATAGCACTCAGTACTAACCGAACCACACTCATAATTTCATGGCAAGTATAAAGTTTTACCGCCCAACGAAGTGGGCACGGGTCAGCTAGTTAATTATAAATTAGTATTTAATTAGTAATATATTTTTTTCATTTAATTAATTAATTAGGATATTTTTTGTGTCTGTTCTATCTCTGATTATCGCATGTCTTCAATTTTATCGTACATTTTAGGCTGACGTAAATAACAACATAGCGCTTTGTGCTTCCTTCTTTATAATTATTGCGGCACGGATGCCTAGCCGTTCAAGGTTATGCGTGTCTACGGTTGGACATAAAGGTGCCCTCTGACAAGCCAACACACTGAAACACTCATTAGGATGAAATTCGGCTAACAATAAAAACACCAAACTGTATGCACCATGATGCAGGATTTAAATAAAAAATACGTGTGGCACTCGGGGACTGCCGCGGTAAAGCTATTGCATAGCAGTTTTTAACAACTTATGCAATTATAATTATGTATTTAATTTATTTATGCAGTATGAAGAATTTTTTTTCTGATATCAGATAACTGCGCTCTATCGGAAAACGTTGAAATTATTCCGAATCGATTCGGAATAATTTAAACGTCTTCCGATAGAGCGCACGAATTTTATTCGATAAAGCGAAAAAACCGAATTTTATTCTTTGTTTATTCGAAAAAAATCGTAGATAAAAAGATAGATAATAAAATTATCTTTAAAATGGTGCAGGTTTCATAATAATACGCCAGATAGTATTTGCGTAGTAGTCATTTTTCTGTTCGGTTAGACCTAATTTCACAAATTAATTACACTATGTAATATAAACAAAATCTAAAATATTCAAAGCTAAGAATATTAGGAAAATGTTCTTGTTTAACATATATTTTTTTCGAATCGTAAGCAGTACTCGTTTAGACGTAATTATCAGTTTAAAATAATTAATTTTTGTTAAGAAATTTCTTCATTCGGTCGCCGCGCTGGCAGGCCCGCGATAAAAGCTATGCAATAGCTTAAAAAAAACACATCACTGAAAGTAGAGCATTTGCTTAATAGTAGGTCCTTGAACCTATGAAGAGACCTATTTAAAAAAAAATACGTGTGGCACTCGGAGACTGCCGCGGTAAAGCTATTGCATAGCATTTTTAACAACTTAGGCAATTATAATTATTTATTTATTTAATTTTTTCTGATATCAGATAACTGCGCTCTATCGGAAAACGTTGAAATTATTCCGAATCATTTGCGGCTGCGGAAGCAAATGATTCGGAATAATTTAAACGTCTCCCGATAGATCGCGGCGCACGAATTTTATTCGATAAAGCAAAAAAAACGGATATTATTCTTTTCTTTGACTATTCGAAAAAAATCGTAGATAAAAAGATAGATAATTAAATTATCTTTAAAATGGTGCAGGTTTCATAATAATACTCCAGATAGTATTTGCGTAGTAGTCGTTTTTGTGTTCGGTTAGACCTAATTTCACAAATTAATTACACTATATAATATAAAGAAAATCTAAAATATTCAAAGCTAACAATATTAGGAAAAGGTTCTTGTTTGACATATATTTTTTTCGAATCGTAAGCAGTACTCGTTTAGATGTAATTATCAGTTTAAAATCATTAATTTTCGTTAAGAAATTTCTTCATTCGGTCGCCGCGCTGGCCTAGGCCCGCGATAAAAGCTATGCAATAGCTTAAAAAAAAATGAAAACGAAAATTTTGTATCAAAAATATAGGCTCTTATTTATATAGTTGATCGAATTATTGACCTCTATTAATCTACATCGAAACTTTCATGGACAGGAATGCCTATGAAGTCGTTTTTTTATTATGTAAAAAGTTATCCGAACTCCAAAAAAACTGAAAGTGTGTTGGAGCAAGGTCTGATGAGTACGGTTGGCAACAAAGAGTCTTTAGTGGCGGCAACTTCTACAACTTTCTAACTGTTTTTTGTAAAGTGTGTGGATCGTGATTGTCGCGCAGAAGCAAAGACGAAGAGCGATCGACCAGCCTTGGTTTTTGATCGCGAGGTTCTCCATTATTGTTTGTAGTTCTTGATAGTACTAAAGCCGAAGTATTCAAGTTTAAAGTGGCCGGCGTGAATAAAAGGTGATTACATAAGCAAAGATCGAAAAATATAAAAGCTCTTGATGAAATAACAAACCACTGTTGATGGCGACTGATTCCTAATGGGTCCATGTAGCTTGGGCCTGATAGTCTGTTGATGTTTCTTGGGTAGGCCCAACTCACGGTTCAGCTCCCAACCGGTAGCCTCCTTGAAGAGCGACTTTATCTGGAAGGGCCGTTGTGAACTCTGCTTCCGCCTATAACCTGCAGGCGTTGGCCTCTTACAGGCATGTGGCGGAGCTTGACGGTGGACTGTTTTGTCCTAAGTCTTCTGCGCACTCCTCACGGGAGACAGAATGATCAAATTTCCTTAAAACTTCCTGAGGTGGCGGGAGGGGACGGGGTGACGGTGGTGAACGGTTTCGAGCAGCTTAGGCCACAAGATCCACTTTGTTTTTAGATCGGCTCAACTCACGATTCAGCTCCTATTCAGAAGCCTCCTCGTGTGGAAGGCTACCCCGGGTAAGACTCTGGGTCTCAGGCCTCAAAAGCCGGTGGACCAGTTTCTCCCAGTGGGATTGCATCCCGGAGCCACTGGACGGTTTGCGCACCGGTCGGCGAAGTCAATCGGTTGTGCATTCTGACTAATTGCTGAAGGGTCTGGAGACTATGGAAATACACTGTTTCCTAAGCAGCGGGGGTGGATGTTGACCTGCTGTCATGCCACTCTTGAAATGACCTTGGGCCACTCTATCCTGTGTGGTACTACGGGCAAAGAACGCCCAGGTCTGCGATAAATTCTAACTGAATTACCGCTGTCATACAACAGGTAGAGGTCGCGTAAATGACTCCGGACCCGTAACCAGTCGGAAGGACGGAGGTATCCTGAAGATATCCTTCCAAACGGAGTTATTCTTCCAAACTGGTAGTCAGGGGGCGTGGCTGTCCGCTGGTTACCTACCCGGTGCCTCTTCGCAAGGCGTTGGCCTCTGACGGGCAGGTGGCGGAGCTTGACGGTGGACTGTTTTGTCCTAATTATTCTGCACTCATCTCACGGGAGATAGAACGATAAATTTCGTTAAAACTTACTGAGGTGACCGGCTCGCCCGTTGTAGTTGACAGCTCCTGTCGAGGTGACGTGTTCGCCCGTTGTAGTCGACAGCTCCAGTTGTAACCTGCAGTTGTAGAAAGTTTGGGATCTGAATACCTCGGGCGAAACTGGGAGGTTTTTAGTAAGGGGGGGGGGGAGAGAGGGGGAGAGTGAACTACTCTAGTAGGGAAATTCGAAACTGCTGAAACTACAAATGTCAAATTTTATATTTAAGCTACTCATTACAAATGAAAAATATTGAGTCACTGGTTTTTGAAAATTTGCATTTACCTTGTAAATCTAATCGAAAATATATTTTGGGACTATATTTTTTGGAGCTATATTGATTTATAGATTCTCACTGACGCAAAAATGGTCGCTGTGAGTTGAGCCCCCTCCGCCCGTCCCACCCTCTCGCAACGGCGCGGCGTGACTCAGCGCCGATTAGAATAATCGAACTTTTAGCTTTTGAGTTATTCGATGGTTTTACAAGATGAAACCATAAAACATTACTTCAATATTTTTAAGTAGCACTTACTATCCGGCGTGAACTTCTAGACGTTTACTTCAAATACATGGATAATTACGAGTATAGTGGTATTCATGTGGTGTATTCCTAGGAAAAGGCTCTGTCTGGTTTGGAGTGAACAAGGATCACCTTGGTCGTCACCTTAAGAAATATATAATTTATCCTTGTGAATACTAAATTGCCAATGTTTTCCAAAAACTGTAAAATTTTACAGCAAAGAAGAACAAATTCTTTGGAGATTTCAGCGCGTAAGATTGTCAACATCACCAATGGAAGAGCTGTATCTCGGAAACTTCTGGTGATAGCAAATTCAATCCCCTTTCAAAAAAACGTATAGATGTTTCTCCAAGATGCATTTTTTAAAAAATAAAAAGCAAGAACCGAAAGAAATTCAAAATAAATTAATAATTAAAAAAAACACTAAAAACACGCTTTTATAAATGCACGTAAAAACCAAAAAATTTACACGTCAATATACATCGTATATAGATATATCAATATTATTCTATTTACACTCTCCATGTACAGGTCTATATACATTTTATACAGGCACCTATGTCAATATTTACACTATTTACACTCAATATTTACAAGTCAATATATAATAGGTTTGTTATAACCTTGAAACCTGATCGTGTTCAAAGTCCATTACGTGACCTTTCTCACAAGTGCAAACACGACTATGATACAATATTTCATCATGGAATGCCAGTTCCTGTCTTCCGGCTTCATCATCAGACCTTGAAACTTAATCGTGGTCAAAGTTCATTACAAGACCTTTCTAACAAGTCCAAACACGGCTATGATACGATATTCCATCATGGAATGCCAGTGCCTATCTTCCGGCTTCATCATCAGACCTTGAAACCTAATCGTGGTCAAAGTTCATTCCAAGACTTTTCTAACAAGTCCAAAAACAGCTATGATACGATGTTCCATCATGAAGTTCCAGTTCATATCTTCCCACTCCATCATCAGATCAGTTCGACAGTACCATATTATTGTATTGTCATCAGAACTACATACAGCTGCCAATTTTCATGATGCTACGATCCTTGGAAGATGGTTAAATTAGTTACCTTAGATTCCATTACATAGTTAGTTACATACAGGTCGACCTAATAAAAGCGTGTTAAAAACGCGTTTTTTTACGGAAATCGCGCATCTTCCACAGGTTTTCGAAATCGCCAACGTAGTCATCTGCCATTGGCATAGGTTCTAACAACATATAACACAATTAGAAATACATGACCTTTTGTAAGTGTGGTATACATTGCATGGGCTAAACGTTTGTTGAACTGCAAGGATTTTTTTTGAATCTCTATTACTCGATTATGTGTTTCACCATGCTCCGTACGGGTAATACAAAAATAACGGTATAATGTAGCTTCAACATGATTCTTGTAACTAGCTATTGCTGTCATGGTAAAAGCAAGATTTCGTTGTGCACCGTAATGAATGTGCAGTGTGTTACGCGTCATGTTGATACATACGTACGTGCCACAGTACGTGTTATATACGTAATCCCTTTTGAAACATGCGTATTTCCGTGTATTACACCGTTATATTTTCCTCAGTATATGTATGAGTTTCGCCTGATTTTTTAAACTTTTAGTATACTGGTCTTTTGGAATGAAATATGTTTACACGAAGCAAGCCAAATGAAGGGTTAATCAAGTATTCACGGCATTGTTCCCGTTAAAGAATATGTATTTAATATTGTACGCCTAAATGGCAGATTTTGTAGCACTAAAATGTTGTAAAAAAATACGTACTACCTCCACAATCTACAATAAAGACATTATATTCTGTTATACTTGAAAATATGCCTGTTTTGCTATGAATAAAGCTATGAATAAAGCTAGATTTTGATTTAAGTTTATTTCCCGATCCAAAACAGGACAAAAACTTTTTTGAAGCGATTGTGCAAAAAATCGATAGCTCTTTACTAAAATCTCCATAAACAGTACAACCAATCACCAATGTCTGTTTCTATAATCGCACCCGTACCAAGGTATTGGGGGGGGGGGGGAGGGGGTGTCGACTATAACTCAATATTCTTCATTTGTAATGAGTAGCTTAAATATAAAATTTGACATCTGTAGTTTCTGCAGTTTCGAATTTCCCTACTAGAGTAGTTCACTATCCCCCCCCCCCTTAGTAAAAACTCCCCAGTTTCGCCCGAGGTAGGTTTTCAGATCCCAACTTTCTACAACTGCAGGTTAAAAGTAGAGCTGTCGACAACAACGGGCGAACACGTCACCTCGACTAGAGCTGTCAACTACAACGGGCGAGTCCGTCACCTCAGTAAGTTTTAACGAAATTTATGGTTCTATCTCCCGTGAGGTGAGTGCAGAATACTTAGGACAAAACAGGCTGGTATAACGATATGAGATCGTTCTTTCAGCCGTGGGATGAGCGTAGAAGACTTAGAGACTATACAAATCTTCTGTCTAGCTAGGCCAACACGCCCGTCAGAGACCAACGCCTTACGGCAAGGCATCGGGAAAGGCACCCAGCGGGCAGCCTCACCCCCCTGGCTACCAAGTTGGATGGATAACTCCGTCTGGAATTATCCATCAGCATATCTCTTTCCTGCCGACTGGTTACAGGATCGAGGTCGCTTGCGCGGTTGTCTCCTTTGCGTAGCGGTGATACGGTGTCTACCGAATCTATCGCGGACCACAGCATCCTTTGCCCGGCTTTTCACCCGGATTCGGGCAGCCGAATGGTCGTTACAAGAGCAGTTGCTGTAAGGTTAACAACTACTTCGCTCTATAGGAAGCGATACTGTATCCAGTCGCCCCCAGCTGCCAGACGGAATGCACAATCGATTGGCTGACGCCGCACGGAGCGCAAACCGTCCAGGAGCGCCCGAGGGTTGACTCCTAGGGGAAACTGGCCCGCAGGCTAGAGTTCTACTTGGGTTCGCACTTCGCGTGGAGGCCGGCAGATGGATGTTGACCCGAGTGTTTGGCCGACCCTACACATGGGTATTAGTGCCCAAGCTGCAACAGGGTCCATCAGCTCCCACATAACCAAGGTATATCTATTTTCGAGACCCATTGGCCCTGTCTTAAGTAAAAATAAAGAGGCAATTATATTATCGGACGCGTCCGTAAGCCGCGACTTATGGACGCGACTGAAAGGTTATCTGTGAAATGAATTTCCATTGAGCCGTGCACATTATCGGACGTCAGTCGCGTACGTCACCTTGAGGCTTCGGACGTCCGTTAGAGATCTGGCAAGCCGCGTCCCAAACGACTGTGCATACTGTTCAGTCGCGTCCAGTGGCAAGCCGCGGCTTGCGGACGGGTCGGATAATATGATTGCTCCTTAAGCGTACGTCTCAGGTTGCCGAGTGCTGGTCGACAAGTGACCGTGATCAAGTGACCGTGTCAGTGCGGCGCATGGAAACCAACTGTCTGAGTGTGGCTGCCTGACTGTGACATCTATCTGTTTGATTTGTCGTTGTCAAGTGCTTCATAAATCCACACAAATGTAAAATCCACACAAATGTAATCTTATCTGCTTCGCAAATCAATTGTATTGTATTGGATAATTTTATAAAAAAAATTACTTGTGGCACTCGGGGACTGCCGCGGTAAAGCTATTGCATAGCATTTTTAACAACTTATGCAATTATAATTATTTATTTATTTTATACATTTTATTTGTTCTGATATCAGATAACTGCGCTCTATCGGAAAACGTTGAAATTATTCCGAATCATTTGGGGCTTCGAAAGCAAATGATTCGGAATAATTTAAACGTCTTCCGATAGAGCGCCGCCCTTGAATTTTTTATTCGATAAAGCAAAAAAAAACGGATTATTCGAAAAAAATCGTAGATAAAAAGATAGATAATTAAATTATCTTTAAAATGGTGCAGGTTTTATAATAATACGCCAGATAGTATTTGCGTAGTAGTCGTTTTTGTGTTCGGTTAGACCTAATTTCACAAATTAATTACACTATGTAATGTAAACAAAATCTAAAATATTCAAAATTAATAATATTAGGAAAGTGTTCTTGTTTAACATATATTTTTTTCGAATCGTAAGCAGTACTCGTTTAGACGTAATTATCAGTTTAAAATCATTAATTTTCGTTAAGAAATTTCTTCATTCGGTCGCCGCGCTGGCCTAGGCCCGCGATAAAAGCTATGCAATAGCTTAATAAAAAAAATAAAAATGTTGTTATCGCTCAATATATAAGTCTGCAATGCTATTAAAGCCTGAAATGGAGGCATGCGGCGGCATATTTTATACGTATATTTGTCTCTGTCATGTACTTATGTACCTCAGAGAGTTATCTGGGTGTTAAAAAGGGCGCGTGGACTTTATTTTGATTTACAGAACGTTGCCTGCTATATGGTCAGTGTCCTGCTATTTCTACTTTGGGTCGGTGTACTAAATAATGTAAAATTGGCAATATTAATAATCCGAACGCAGGTCATAAAACATAAGATATTTATCAGACTTTCAAGCACCCACTCGCAACATTTTGTTAAAAAGATAAAGACGATAAATTACTTTGATAATAAATGGACAATTATGTATTGACGCACTAATGATTTATATTAGGTCATCCTGGTCAGTAACCTCCTATTCAGTAGCCTCCTCGAGTGAGGGACTACCCCGGTAAGAACTCTCGCGTCCCAGGCCTCGCGGATAATTGATCATTTCCCCTGGTGAATTTCCTTCCGGCGCTACCGGTTTACGCACCGTGCGGCGTCAGCCAATCGGTTTGTGCACTCTGACTGACTGACTGACAGACTGACTCTACTGAAGGAGTCGGAAGATTATGGAAATAAACTGTTTCCTGAGCAGCGGGGGTGAATGTTGACCTGTCGTCCTCCACTCTCGACATGACTATTCTGCTACCTGATCCTCAGTTCAGAGCCGGGCAAAAGATGCGATGGTCCGCGATAGATTCAAACTGAATCACCGCTGAATACACGGTAGGTAGAGGACCTTCCCAGTGCCTCGCTGTAAAGGTATGTGTCCATTCGTGCGCTTTCGTCTTATCTTCGTGCGCTTTCGTCTTCATATTTTAATCAAATAATAACGCCGAGCCGCCCAGGGCTAGCCGAGAAATGAGCCGCACCCCCAGAGGCGTCTCGGTAAATTAACCCAAACGGTTTCATGAGCCGGCCGATGGAGGGCGGTCATCATTTCAGATGAAAACAGGCCTTAGCTATTTGCCGGGGTGACACAACCGATTTTTTTTATACCGATTATTTCCTATGTATAATATCTATATCTACTTACTGCTACTTACAATATTTCTATATCTACCTTCCTATAATACATGCCTGCATGTCATAAATTACGTCATCGTTCGATACTAGCGATTCGGATTTAGATTGGTTCCTCCTCCGTCTAATCAATATCAGTTCCCTTCGCTTGAAGGCATCGTTCCCAATCTAGGCCACGCTGATTGGGCACGTTCAGTAGCCTCGAACACTAGACTAGCTATCTAAGCGTAGTGGGTGATTTTTTTGATGAAGGAAACACGTATATATATGTATAATGGCTATGTACACACAACTTGCGGTGTCAACTACAACGGGCGAGCTCGTCACCACAGGACGTTTTAACGATTTTCTCGTTCTATCGGCCTGCAGTGAACGTAGAAGACTTTGGACAGAACAAATCCAACGTCCAGCTACGTCGCAACCCGCAAGAAGCCAACGCCTTACCGCGAGATAGCCAGAGTTACCTGGCGGGCCGACTCTCGCGCCCTTGCTTCCAATTGTGACCAGATTTCTCCGGTCTCTCGATTGGTTCCGAGTTCGACGTCGCTTGCGCGGTCCTCTCCCTCACGAAGCGGTGAAACGGTGTGAACCGAATCTATCGCGGTCCAAGGCGTCCTTTGCCCGACTCTGAATCGGGATCGGATGGCCAATGGTCATTTCAAGAGCAGTCGCCGTAAGGTAGACAACTGCCCCCGCTCTATAGGAAACAATACAGTTGCCAGACTCCCCCGACTGTTAGTCGGAGAGCACAATCGATTGGCTTGCGCCGCTCGGTGCGCAGACCGTCCAGGAGCGCCAGAGGTTTGATTCCTAGGGGAGACTGGTTGACCCAGTGTCCTACCCAGGCTCGCACCCCATGCGTGGAGGCCATCGGATGGGTGTTGTACTCCCGGCTATGTACACACAGTAAAATACCACTTTAAGTACAAAATGTCTAAAAAGAGGTTATTATATTGTTTTTCTGCTTTTTCCTAAAACTTAGAGCCACAGCGAAAAGTACATGTACCAAATACAAGCTGAGAAAATTTTCTACAAGTTTGTCAATACTTACAGTTTCCAAATTTTATATATTATAGATATCCGTAAGTATATTAACAAGTACCTAAATATATTAATAAATTAATAGTTTTAAAAAACACTAAAAACACGCTTTTGGGCTATGATACGATATTCACATACACACGGCTATGATACGATAATCCATCATGGAATGCCAGTGCCTATCTTCTGGCTTCATCATCAGACCTTGAAACCTAATCGTGGTCAAAGTTCATTCAAAGACTTTTCAAACAAGGCCAAACACAGCTATGATACGATGTTCCATCATGAAGTTCCAGTTCATATCCTTCGACTCCATCATCAGATCAGTTCCACAGTAGGTACCATATTATTGTATTATCATCAGAACTACATACAGCTGCCAATTTTCATGACACTACGATCCTTGGAAGATACTTGAGCCTAGACTAATGTACTTTACATTTTCATAATATTAAATGTAAGAAAACATACTTATAATGAATTTTATTATATTAAAACTATGAAAATTTCCTATTTTCCACATTATCCAGATGAGATAACATGGGGTATCAGAGGATGATGTCTTGGATAATAATTTAAATCGCAGTAATGGTAAACATGCATCGCATTTTCGTCCTCGTCTTCTACGCAGTATGTAAACAAGCAGTGTGCTAAATCGCTCCCTTCTAGGACTATCATCGCTGCTTACCTCGCCTTCTTTTCTGGTCGTCTTCCCTATGTAGTTATAAAAAGTTAATTATTTTAGAGAAACGTCTGAACATCGTATCGTTGCTAAAATAAATTTTATAAATAGCTTTAAACTCCTATTCGTCTACTTCGAGTATTATTTACGTTATAATAATATGGGGTATCAGCACCCCCATCACGCCCCGTAGCACATTTTTTTAAAGACATTGCCACGTCTACCTCAATTCGTATAGAAAAAATACATAAACTTTATAAACTACAATTATTAGCGGCTCCAAAGCAAACAAAAGACTATGCAATATAGGTATAATAAAATAATAAAAAGTATATAAAATATAAATATAGTATATAATATAAATATAAATATAGTATATAAAATATAGGTATAATAAAATAAATAATATAGCAGAATAATAAAACTTTTAGTAAATAAAAATGTGTTAGTAAATGTAAAAAGAATTTTAACTTGTTGTTTAGGCGATGCGATATATTACCTATACATGAAAAAATTACGTACTTACTAGCAATGGAGCATTTTAAAAATTCAGAATTTAAAATACCAATACAGTACAATAGGAATGTTAGAGAAAAAGTCTGTAAAAGATTTGAAGAACCAAGAGCGAACAACTACTATGGTGAAAGGACTTTAAAGTACCTCATTCCAAGAATCTTTAATACTACTGTTGCTGAGGAAGACTGTGTAAGCGTGAGCAAACAGATGTTTAAAAAGAGATTAAAAAGCTACCTGTTGGACGTTTATAGTGAAATTAGTGGTCATAAGT
Source organism: Micropterix aruncella (assembly GCA_944548615.1). Classification (NCBI taxonomy): domain Eukaryota; kingdom Metazoa; phylum Arthropoda; class Insecta; order Lepidoptera; family Micropterigidae; genus Micropterix; species Micropterix aruncella. The sequence goes on from OX155980.1 coordinate 3,308,471, forward strand.
AAATTTGTTATACGTTTCCATAATTTAAGCTTGTAGTAATACTGGCCTAATTTAAGCCTGTAGTAAGACCAGTAGTAATACTGCTGTGCATTGTTTTTTGTATTATTAATGTATTTTTGTATCACAAAATTAGAAGTGTAAGACTAGAATAATAAGAGTTTGTCTCGCCAACAAACTGTATACCAGTTTGGCGAGATTTTAGTATTTAAAAAAATGTATTTTTTTCTAAGAAAAAAAAAAAGGTAATAATGTCATGCAACCAAAAAAGTTTAAAATTATATAGAAATACCTACTATATAATAAGTTCAGCTCTGGCCATAAACATCGACCGGGAAGACAACACTGATCTCTTCACATTGGAAACACCCACGGCACAGACACCACCTACGTCCTCGAATCAGGAAAAGTTTTACATCGACAGTACTTCTGATGGCGACTTTTCCTGTGGATCTGACGAAGTGTATATCCCTGAAAGCTCAATTGACGAAATTTCTAATTCTCCCTCTCCTCCTCCATCGAGGCAACGGGAAGTTGAAATAAATCTAGAACAATCTAATACGTCAGATGGGCCCCAAAATGAACATCCCAATAAAGCGAAAATCAAGTCAAGAAAAAGAGTTTCCAAACCTGAAACTTGGGAGAAAAATGTACGAAAACTAAAACGAAATACAGGACAAGCCTACACAAATTCATTTGGAAAACAAATTCCAAATCGTCGAGTTAAAGGTCAATGTAATGATAAATGTCGAGTAAAGTGCCCAACGAAAATAACACAAGAGCAACAACACCAAATATTTGAATCCTACTGGAAGTTAGGGGACGTAAACAGACAAAGAGACTATTTAATTAGATGCATGCAGCCAATAGCACCCAAGCATGAATTAAGGAAAAGGACATGCAATTATGCATACTACCTAGAAATAAATAGTGCAGTTATAAGGGTTTGCAAGACATTCTTCGTAAATACTTTAAATATTAACAAGGGAGTGGTAAGTACAGCACTGAAAAAGAAGAACAGCGAGGGATTCGTTAAAAAAGACAAAAGAGGTGGAGACCCAAGATCGGGCAGACCGAGAATAGACGAAGATATCAAAGACTATGTCAGAAAACATATCGAGTCTTATCCCGTTATGGAGTCACACTACTGCAGAGCAAGATCGGACCGTAAATATCTACACGGTGATATTAACATAACCGAAATGTACAGGCAGTATGCAAAAAAATGTACTGAAAACAATGTGCAGTGTGTTAAGAAACATCTCTACGAAACAATCTTCAATACCGAGTATAATATCTCATTTTATACACCAAAAAAAGATGCCTGTAGCTTCTGCACAAATTATTCTAATCTAATTGGAGATGAAAAATTCAAAAAACTAGCTGAATATGAGAATCATATTAGGGAAAAAAATCAAAGTCGCCTAGAGAAGGAGAAAGACATTAAAAACACAAATGACAACACACTAGTCAGCTGCTTCGATCTTCAGGCGGTTCAACCTATACCAGAGGGCAACACAAGCGATTTCTTTTATAAGAGGAGGTTATTAAATTATAACTTCACGATCTTTGACATAAAAAATAAAGAAGGATATTGTTATACTTGGCATGAGGCTGTCGCCCGCCGAGGAGTAAATGAAATTGGGTCATGTATTTTGAAATATTTGAACAGCACAGGGAAGAAAAACTATATCTTTTATTCAGACAACTGTCCTGGCCAGAATAAAAATAAATTCATCATAGCATTATACCTATATGCCGTACAAGTACTTGATATAGATTCCATAGAACACAAGTTCTTGATTGTCGGTCATACACAAAATGAGGGTGATTCCATGCACGCCCTCATCGAACGAGAAAAAAACAGGGCTCTGAAAGGTGGGCCTCTGTTTGTGCCTCTCGAAACGACCATCGGCTACCCGATCCCGGGTGAACAGCCGGGCAAAGTATGCCGTGGTCCGCGATAGATTCGGTATACACCGTTTCACCGCTTCGCAAGGGAGAGGACCGCGCAAGCGACCTCGAACTCGTAACCAATCGAGAGACTGGAGTAATCTGGTAGCAAATGGAAGTAAGGGCGTGAGTGTAAGCCCGCTGGGTAACACCCCTGGCTATCTCGCGGTTAAGGCGTTGGCCTCTTACGGGTTTGTGGCGGAGCTAGACGGTGGACTGTTTTTGTCCTCAAGTCTTCTGCGCTCACTCCAGGGAGATAGAACGACTAATCGTTAAAACTTCCTGAGGTGACGGGCTCGCCCGCTGTAGTCGACAACCCTAATTGAGATTAGGCAACAAAAAACTCCGTCTCAAAATATGTTTTAATGATTACTTACATACCTACTAAAAAATGTTTGTTTATTACTAAGATGTATTCATTATTTAAAATTCAATTTATTCATTTAGAATATACAATAATAGCATGAATAATCAATTAAAGCTAGTTATCGCATATTAGAATTCGTAAGTTGCTAGTAATATATTGATATTGATATAACACTAATCAAGCAGAAATATTCTTTTGACAGTATCGTTGACTAAAGTCGGCTTTACACGGCAGACAAATAAAAATAATTTAAAACAAATCAGAACTGATTCCATGTACATGGGTATACATATACAATTAATAATTATTTTAAAAATATTATTAGTCATCTTAGGCACTCTATACAAAAATAAACACACAATAGAGAGTATCGAAACGAAATTGGAAGGAAAAAAAAACAAAAACAACGTATGTAGATGGGCAGGTATGTTCTACATACATATTAAATATTAACTTCATATTACTATATTTTTTGTTGTTGTTGTTGACAAATAATGTTTTTTGTTTTTTATAAAATTAAGTTAATGTTATATTATATTAATGTTATTCCAAGTTAAAGTTAATCCCTTTCAAACGCCTTTGTTTCCATCTTTCTTGTGGAGATACATTTACATTTACATTTTCGTCGTGTCCAATTGACGGCTAAAGACCGCTTTTGGACGTGTCAAAATAATTGGGTTAGGTAGTAAGTCTCGTTACTACTCTTTACCGAACATACATAAGTAGTCAAAAATTAACTACTAGATTGTCAAACTATAAATATAAGTAATATAGCAGCCTAATATTTGAAGTAGTTAGTAATTCGAAAAGATACGTAGTAAAATTATTCATCGTAATATTTAAATTGCCAGTAAAATGTTAAATAATCAAATTAAATCTACGTTATGCATTTTAAACTAAAAGTACAGATATAAGACCATATAAAATAATCAGACAATAAGGCTATACTTTTTAAGTAATTTAAATGGGCACAATATTTGAAAAATCATGGCCCTCAAATACGGCCAGATTATAGAAAGGGTGGCCTATCAGCGATAGGTAGCTGGTTAACGACCTTGAAGCTCATATATATATAAATAGCTGGGGATTTAGTGCAACGTTTTGTATGGGAACTCTGCATTTTGTGATTAGTCATACTTGGCACAATTGTTCCTTAGTATGCACATTATACTAAATATCAAGAGACAACAATAGTATATTAATAATATATTTTTCCCGAAGAATTCTAGAGCTCGTCGTATAAAAGTATTATAAAACAAAATGAGCTATCACTTCTTCTGATCTTTACGATAAGCATCCACGATGTATTTACGATGATTATTTTTTTTTTATTTTTATTATTTTACATTGTTTCGTAGAGTTATTAAAAAAATATTAAAATTTTAACGACGACCGAAAACCTTCACTTTTCATGTGCAAAATTACTGTATTGCGACATATTTTTTCTACGTATCGTAACTACATATATACATAGATAATAGTTATATGCACGATAGCCCATCTGTCATGAATATACGGGTCTTTCTTCTCGGTGGCGTCATCGAGGTCTTTGTTCCGAATTCGTGTCTTTGTTTCTTTATTCGTTAGTCGTTCCCCCCATTTAGAACAAGGTCAGTGTGATCCGAGCCGTTTTGGTAGCGATTCGACGCATACTCTGCGCCGTTAGCCAAGGCCGTACCTAGAATCTAGGTACTCTCGGAGGGGGGGGGGGGGTTATCAAAATGACAGCACAGTTGCTCGGCTCCGTTGTAACGCTTGATATCGCGATGCCGCCGATACTCTTGCCGCACGCTCGATTTGTCCGTTTTTAACGGGGTTATATTTTAAAATCTAAACAAAACACTATATAATAGCAACTTGAAGTAAGAAGAAAAAAAAGACATATAATGATATTCTTCAACAGCGATAGAAAGTACCAATACAATTAAAAGAGAAATTTAAAGAGATCAATATTCTGACGGTTTATAGTCAGTATATATTCAATAAAATAATATATGTTCGTAAAAACTTGCACAGGTTCCGTAGGTTGGGTGACATTCACAATAAGAACACCAGGTTCAAAAATAAACTAGCCATTACGGGCTCTAGGTTAGCAAAAAAGTGTAAATCTTTCATTGGAGACGGTGTTCGCTTTTATAACACTTTGCCTGAGGAACTAACCCTTTTACCAGACACTAAATTTAGAAAAATTGATGAAGATAATTTGTGCTCTAAAGGCTATTATAAAATTGAAGATTTTTTAAGCGATACATTGGTCTGGTCAAGTCGTTTTTGTGTAACATAGCTATGAAAACCATTTGTAAACTGTTATTATTATTATTACTATTACGTAAAGTCATTGATTATATAGTGTAGTAATCAATGGTAAAGCCTACAAGCAAGGCATAAATGTCTAGAAACATAAGACGTTCGGAAATTACTGTAAGTCTACTTCGAATAAAAATCTATCTATCTATCTATCTATCTATTTTAAATAACTTTAAATTGACAATGAAGTAATTGACAATAAAAAATATTTTAATTTTAAAAAGCGTGAGGTGTTTCCTATTTTTGTTAACTTTAACTCTATCCTACTTATGTATGGATGTTTTTTACTCTTTCACGCAAAAACTACTGAATGGATTTTGATGAAACTTTACAATAATATAGCTTACACATCAGAATAACACATAGGCTATAATTTATAAATATATAGCATGAATTATCTAAAATATGACGATAACTGTCAAGTAAGTAGGAAAAACATCTAAAAAATTGACATTCGAAAAGTAAATTCTATCCTACTATCCTACTAATATAAAATCGAAGACTATCGCGGTTGTTTGACATTATAAATAGGATAGAAAACGAAATTTACCGCGTGAAATTTGTAGGACCCGACGTTTCGGTGACGTTGCAGCCGCCGTTATCTAGGGTAGACTGAAGAGCTGTCAGTCCGTTGTTTTGCGGGTAGGCCGCAAACCGCTGCCGCCACTGCGTAGGTTATAACGGTGTAAGGAATTTTGAAAATCCGTCTTGCACACAACACTCACTGTATCCTGTTTTACGTCTTTGCGTTTGGCGTTCGGCGGCGGGAACATTTTAAGAAGAGGGTTCCACGTAGAAGAGAGTTTGTAGCCGTCGTCTCTATTGAAGTTCGGAGTTCTTCTTATTTCAATGGCTTCCCGGATCATGCGAGGAAAGTAGAATTGTTCCTTGGATAGAACAATGGGATTTTGAAACTGCATCCAGTGGTTACTTCCGCTATCCAATATATGTTCACAGATCGCCGATTTTTCTCGCTGAACGTATTTAACAGCTTTGATGTGTTCTGTCAGTCGCGTGGCTATGGGCCGTTTCGTTTGTCCAACGTAGGCTAGACCGCAGCTGCATTCGACTTACTACACACCCGGGGTTTGCAGTGGTATTAAATCCTTTACAGGCCTCAAAAATCGAGCTATATTTTGGTGGTTTGCGGCCTACCCGCAAAACAACGGACTGACAGCTCTTCAGTCTACCCTAAACAACGGCGGCTGCAACGTCACCAAAACGTCGGGTCCTACAAATTTCACGCGGTAAATTCGTTTTCTATCCTATTTATAATATCCTACTAATATTATAAACGCGAAAGTTTGTATGTATGTATGGATGTTTGTTACTCTTTCACGCAAAAACTACTGAATGGATTTTGATGAAACTTTACAATAATATAACTTACACATAGGCTATAATTTATAAAGATATATGGTTTTCTATCATCATTATCACAATTTTCCATCACCACGCGGGTGAAACCGCTGGGCGCAGCTAGTATTTACATAAAGCTACCAACGAAATATTTATAACAATTGATATCAAGCACCCCACGCTGTTTTAAAATATATTTTTTAATCAACCACTTTATTCTCATGTTAAACTTATTCAAAATCATTTAACTGTATTGAGTTAGGGTACTTTCTATCGCTGTTGAACAATATATTTATATTTCAAAAATATTGTTTTTTTTTCTTCACATTGATTTTTTTGTTCACATTAATGCGTGTTTTTTTTTAAAAACATATTTTTCTTTTTAGTATTATTAGTTTTATTAAATTATATTATTTATAAAGAAGGAAAATATTGTACTGTATTTATATGGCAGGTTATATGTCTAACCTGTAAAATAAGCAATCATTTGTTTTTTATTCTGATGCTCCTGGTCATTACATTAGGTCAAAAGTATCAAATTGTTGCATTGCCATCGGTCCTTAATACCTAGCTAGATGTTCCAAATTTTGAATTCTTGAGACTTTAGGAAGTTAATGAAAATGAACTTAAAAGATTGCGTTACACATATACATACAGGTCAAGCTTATCCTGATGCCCCTGATCAGGACAGGTCAGAATTATTTTTATTGTATTTTTTATTATTATTTTATTTTATTTCTGGAAACACACAGTGCATACAATTGACATACGTGTGCATAAACATAATGTAGAAAAAAAGAAAAACATTACGCCGATAATCGCTTCCTACGAAAGTAACAGATTTCCGCATATTACACATTTGGATTTCAGCATATTACACTTAAAAATTAATTGTAATTAAACTAAGTTCATATTAAATATAAAATTAATATAGAAAACCAATGGGAGAGGTAGGGAATTGGAAGTGATTATGAAGAAGGAGTTAGATGATGGTATGTGTATATGTATAGAGATATAAATAAAGATATAGATAGGTCGTATAGTGGATATATAGATACAGATATTTATTGATGTTTATAGATATTTATAGATGTATAATAAATATTTATAGATATTTATAAATATTTGTAGTAGCTACTGATATGTTGCATGAAAAGTATATAACTAAGTAAGATAGGCATTAACAAGCTCGTTAGGTGCAATTGATTTAAATAATTCTTTAACGAACGTCGGATGGTTGAGGTTGAAAATGTCGATGGTGGAGAAACGAGAGTCGTACGTGTACATCAGCCTATAAGCGATGGAATTTTTCCCGTAGTTGGTATTGGCACGAGAGACCTCAAACGTGCGTGAATTGCGAATTAATCGCCGAGAAACGAAAAAACGCAAGTTTTCAACAAGGTATGGACTATTATGAAATTATTGCATTGTCATCGGTCTTCAAATTATACAGACGTCAGAAAGTTAGTGAAAATTCACTTGAAGAATTCCGTTACTTATCAAGCGCATATAAAGCGTTATCAAAATGAACGGAGGAGAAATACTACGGCCATGGATTATAAAAAGCGTATAGATTGCTCAATGTCATACTACAATTTGGCGATCATCGTCAATGGCGAATACATCACTCATCTCCGATTCACCGATGATATAGGTATCATGACTGAATCGTTGGACGCCCTTGGCACAATGCGGGCGCGGCATATACAGCAACGGAATAGGCAAAGAAAGCTGTGTGATGCTGAGGTATACACAGAGTATTCTTTAACTGAGACCGTAATGGCACCCAGTGGGAAGATAACGCCCGGAATTTGGATTTTAGATACTGCGGAATAAGTGGATTATTGCGTATTTTCACTACCGATGAAGTAACATAAAACACTACTTCCAGTTAAAGCGATAATAACAGGGGCGCACCAGGGTTAGGTGTTAAACTCCCCCTCACCCCATACCGTTTCCCAACAGGTTGGTTTAAAAATGAACATGGGTAAGACAAAAATCATGTCAAACCCCCATTTCGCACCCTATACCGGCACACATTGGGAACGATATTATTGAAGCTGTCGACCATTATGTTTATTTGAAGTTAATGGGCCCTTGCAGAGTTGGCCACGAAGACCCATTATGTTCAGGGTTGGTCACACTCACGGGTCAACACCTCTCAGACGGCCTCCACGCATGAAGTGCGAGCCTGGGTAGGACTCTGGCCTTATGGTTAGTTTTCCCCGGGAATCAACCTTCTGGCGCTCCTAGACGGTCTGCGCACCGTGCGGCGCAAGCCAATCGATTGTGCACTCTGACTAACAGTCAGGGGAGTCTGGAAGCAGTACTGTTCCTTTAGAGCGGGGGTGGTTGCGGACCTTACGGGGGCTGCTCTTGAAACGACCATCGGCTATCCGTTCCTGGGTGAACAGCCGGGCAAAGGATGCCGTGGTCCGCGATAGATTCGGTATGCACCGTTTCACCGCTTCGTAAGGGAGAGGACCGCGCAAGCGACCTCGAACTCGTAACCAATCGAGAGACTGGAGTAATCTGGTCGCAAATGGAAGTGAGGGTGTGAGTGTAAGCCCGCTGGGTAACACCCCTGGCTATCTCGCAGTTAAGGCGTTGGCCTCTTACGGGTTTGTGGCGGAGCTAGATGGTGGACTGTTTTTGTCCTAAGTCTTCTGCGCTCACTCCAGAGAGATAGAACGACCAATCGTTAAAACTTCCTGAGGTGACGGGTTCGCCCGTTGTAGTTGACAACTCTATTTGATGAAAAAGGGAGTTTACGGGAATATTGCAGTTTGGCCACTAAGACTCAGTTGTACAGGGTCGGTCAAACGCACGAGTCAACACCCATCCGGCGGCCTCCACACAGAAGGGAGAGCTGGCCTGCGGGCCAGTCTTCCCTAGTAGTCAACCTTCGGGTCTTGGACGGTTTGAGCACTGTACGGCGTCAGCCCATCGATTGTGCACTCCGACTAACAGCCGGGAGAGTCTGGAAACAGTAATGTTTCCTATAGAGCGGGGATCGTTGTTAGCCTTACGGAAACTGCTCTGGAAACGACCATTCGACCACCCAATGCCGGGTGAATACGCCGGGCAAATGATGCCGTGGTCTGCGATTGATTCGGTAGACACCGTATCACCGCTTCATAAGGGAGAGGACCGCGCAAGCGACCTCGATCCTGTAACCAGACGGGAGACGGGAGTTATCTTGAAGATTAATCCCAGGCGGAGATATCCTTCGAAACTGGTAGTCAGGGGGCGAGGCTGCCCGCTGGATACCTTTCCCGGTGTCTCGCCGTAAGGCGTTGGCCTCCATGTCAGGCAGGTTCCGCACTCTCTTTTCATGTGTTACAACAGGATCATGACCGTTTTTTGGCACATATAGATTGGACATATAGATTCCCCAGAATGCCACGATGAAAGGTATTAAGCCGCCGCTATCCACCTACTTCCTGCGACCGCGGCAATATCATCGGTCCATCTTTGTGGGGTCCGTCCTACACTGCGTCTGCCGGTTATAGTGGTCGATATTCGAGAAGGTTTTTTTCCCAACGGTTGTCGGAGTCCTACCCAGGCTCGCAATTTAGTGTGGAGGCCGTCGGATAGGTGTTGACCCGTGAGTGTGACCAACCCTGAACAGAATGGGTCTTCGTGGCCAACTCAACAAGGGCCCATTAACTCCCAGGTTAATCACCATATTGAGATGTCAACCACAACGGGCGAACCCGTCACCGCAGGACATTTTAACGATTCATCGTTCTATCGACCGTGCAGTGAGCGTAGAAGACTTTGGACATAACAAATCCGACGTTTAGCTACGCCACAACCCGTTAGAGACCAACGCCTTACCGCGAGTAGCCAGGTATGTTACCTGGCGGGCGGCACTCGCGCCCTAACTACCAATTGTGACCAGATTTCTCCGGTCTCTCGATTGGTTCCGAGTTCGAGGTCGCTTGCGCGGTCCTCTCCCTTACGAAGCGGTGAAACGGAGTATACCGAATCTATCGCGGACCAAGGCGTCCTTTGCCCGACTCTGAACCGGGATCGGATGGCCAATGGTCATTTCAAGAGCAGTCGCCGTAAGGTAGACAACTACCCCCGCTCTATAGGAAACAATACAGTTCCCAGACTCCCCCGATTGTTAGTCGGAGAGCACAATCGATTGGCTTGCGCCGCTCGGTGCGCAGACCGTCCAGGAGCGCCAGAGGATTGATTCCCAGGGGAGACTGGTTGAATCAGTGTCCTACCCAGGCTCGCACCCCATTCGTGGAGGCCATCGGATGGGTGTTGACCCGTGAGTGTGACCGACCCTGAAACAGAATGGCTCTTCGTGGCCAACTCAGCAAGGGCCCATTAGCTCCCACCAAGCCGGCCGACACTCGCGCCCTTACTTCCAGTTGCAACCAGATAACTACGGTCTCCCAACTGGTTACAGGTTCGAAATAGCTTGCGCGGTCCTCTCCATAACCACCCCCGCTCTATAGGAAACAAAGCCGTTTTCAGACTTTCCCGGCTATCAGTCGGAATGCACAATCGATTGGACGACGCCGCACAATGCAAACCGTCCAGGAGCGCCCGAAGGACGATTCCTACGGGAAACTGGCCCGCAGGCCAGATTTTCCTACCCGCACTCGCACTTCTGCGTGGAGGCTGCCGGATGAGTATTGACCCGTGCGTTTGGCCGACCCTACACACATGGGTCTCAGTGGCCTAACAGCAGCAGGGTCCATTAGCTCCCTTAAAGAACAACCATATATGAATCCAAATATAGCGATAATACACATTGTTAAGCATTGCAAAATGGCGTCTGTGTTAAGACACCCTTGGTACTTCGCCATATGAATTACTGTGCAGTTTTCACTGTTCAGGGCTCGCCCGAAGGAATTCTTTCATTTAATTTACCTCTTATAGGAAGCTCCCGGGTGGGAGCTAAACCATTACACGACCAGTAACTAAAAACTGCACTGGGGATACACTGAAGGATTTTAGCGCTGGGTGAAGAACTAAAAAAGTGTGGGGCGTGGAAATGCCCCTGTTCTGTATCTTTACCACGACTAGATAAGTTTCTCTTCATTCATTTATTAATATTATAGGGGAGGGTTCAAAAACAAAAAAGTAATAAACTCTTTGGAACCATATAAAAGTAAATACTGGTAGGTCTGTTATTACGTTTTTAAAAACAAACGCTGATTTCGTTTTCCATGTTTTTAAAATAAGAGTCTTGTTTGAACCTTGTCGAAGCATGTGTGCGAAATCGAATTATGAACGATAATCGCTTGCCACGTAAACTTCTTTGGCGAGACCGTCCGACAGAATGGAGAATTCAGCGATCGGCACCGAAGAAAACCTGGCTAAATAACATCAAAGACGACCTTAAGAATCAACGATTATCGCCTAGGGATGCTCGAGTCGTGGCAAAAAATCGTCAAGAATGGAAGCGAATCGTGAATGGAGTACGAGATCCAGCGGCACTGACAGCAGCGTATTGGCTGCGAGGGCGACCCCCTCCCCAATCGCCGGCTACGGAATAAATAATAATAATAATAATATGTGTGCGAAACGGCAAAAGACAGAAACAGAATTTTGCGTGGTAGTATTTCAAGACTCACGAGAAACATTAGGGCTTGATGTTCCCCCTTATTCTACAGTTGGAAGTTGGTGTGCTGAGTAAGGACGTGAAAGAACTTAAACTAATAGTGACTCTCGCTCTATACTCAAGAAATTATTAAAAATGTGCGAAAAGAATGTTTTGACGGATTGTCGTGTCATGGTTCGTTTTATTGCTGAAGAAATAAATATTTTGATAAGCGGGCAAGTACCTCTCCTTCTCTCTATATCCTCCTCCTGTTGTAGGCGTTGCCTTTTACCGAAGACTACTAAGCTGAAGGCTTTGCCTTCTACTAAAGACTACTTTGCGTGAAGACTGCTAAGCTGACGAGATCGTGAATTTGTTTTGACTAGGGGAAGGTGAAATAGTCTTGGCGAGCGTGTAGATCGAGAAGTAACATTACGTTTATTTATACCAATATACATCTCTTGCATCTCAGCGTTATTTTCAAACTTGGGGAGGAAAGCGAGAGCGATAACTATCCAGACTACTATTCTCGTTGTATCCGCCATCATTTGCTGCCATTGGCTTTGCGAAGAAACATAGCTGACATCTCACTTTTACTACGAATTTTAAATGGCTCGATTGATTGTCCTGAACTACTATCTAAAATATCTCTCCGCACTCCTAGCCGGGCACTTAGAAATAGGGCACTCCTTCTTGTACCTGGCTTTAAAACCAAATACAGGCGTAATTCTTATTTTATAAGGGTATGCGAAACTTTCAACACCCTGAATGCTGACATTGATATTGACCCCTTTTTCACGAATATAGATACTATAAGGAAGCAGGTTGTAGGGCGATGTTGTGATGACCAGGATTAGCATTTTCTTCTTTTATTACAGTTGTCAACATGTTTTCTACTGTACAATTTAGTATCTTCTTGTTTAATATCTTCTTTATGCTTAATATCAGTTCTAAATTCACGTTATTATTATTGTCATTATCAGTGGGAACTTATAAATGGCTCTAAGCTTCCTATTTTTGTTCACTACAAAATTATTGGCTGTAAGTTATCCTTAAGAAAATAAAATAAGATAAATAAAATAAAAGTCCTACGGCCCTATAGTAGCAACAATTCGGTTATCTTTAGCAGGGGCATAGCTAGAGTTTGTGCCGTGCGAGGCGATTTTTAGAACCTCTCTCCCCTCCCTTCTCCCCAACAACCCTTATTCTCGCAGTGAAGACAAGTAGCAATCACCATTGTCGTCAATAGAATCTTAGAATTAGAGTGTGGATCGACTTGGTGGATTACGTCAAATAATTGCGCCGCGTGGTTCGTTTTATTGCTGAATTAGTGAAGATTTCGATAGGTAGGGCAAGGACCTCTCCTTCTCTCTATATACTCCTCCTTTTTTAGTCTTTGCCTTCTACTGAAGACTACTAAGCTGCAGGCTTTGCCTTCTACTGAAGACTTTTTTGCGTGAAGACTACTAAGCTGACGAGATCGTTCTCTTCTGATTCCATCCACTGAGAGTCAACATTTCGACTTGGCTGCTGCTCCATTGATGCATATGAAAATCTGGCAACGCCGCACTACGGAACTTTTTATATAATCGACCGAACCAACTGTGCGCCGTCTTGAAGAATTTACGTCATTCGAGATTTAGGCGCGGTTAAATTTAATTTTGGCACGCGGCCCGCCCGTATGTATGATTCGTAACATTTCCACGTTAGCGCCCAGAAAGCACGAGAATGCTCATAAGTTGAGGAGCCAGCATCAAAAAAGTGCAAGAGATCTGGAAAAGCTGATACTTTCAGATCAGACAGTATTTTGACCATAGAATGTTGGGGTACAGTCAGCAGGCTAGATTCCTGGACACCTGGCGGTGGCATACTAAGAAGTTTTGGAAAAGCTAAAAATGTATCAGTAGACAGAGGATGTAATAAAGGACTCAAAACATATGGTCAGACTGCTTTTTAATCGACGCGTGGCGTCAGCATCTATATACCATTACATTGCGTTATTGCGACCATTATAATGCGTCATAACCGATGCGTCATAGACCGATGCATGCCATGTATGGAGATGCTAACGCCACGCGTTCGACTATGACCATATGTTTTGCATTCATTATTGCATTCACTGTATACTGATGAATTTTCAGCCTTTCCAAAACACTTTGGGGGTATAACGGACCTTAAGTCCATTACATGCGATCAACAATTGCATCGATTTTCAGTGAAAGCCACAGACACAATTCAGCTATTATTTTGACCCGTGCAGCTATGAATCAGCACGATGAAACAATACTTTTACTCGGAATATTTTTGGATTGCATCATTGATCGGCGTATATAAACTGATGCAAAAGCAACCAAATCATCATTCCTCGAGTGGTCATGTCTCCAGATAGCGACGGCACACTTCGGTGTCCCGGCTTCTCGGTCACATATCATTCTTCGAGTGATCACCTTCCCCCAAGGTGGCGACGGCATTCGGCACTCTCTCTCACGAGTTAGCTCCTTGGTTTCCTTTCCGCATTCACCATGAGTCTCGAAGCATTAGTCTGTAATCCCACAGACTCGAGCCGTGCCCAGTACAAGATACTAGGAGCACACGCACAATCCTCATCCACTATTCCCGCATAACCTCCGTCGTGCAACCCTCGCGTCTCGATAAAGTAAACTGGGCACTCTTTACTTCGGCAAGCGTTATAACTGGCAATATTCAAACCTTCGATCAATAAATTCCTTCTACTTCATTCAAAACCGCCTTTCAATACGGAGATAACTCGTAAGTTGATACCACCACCTCACACCGAACAACCTAGAGTCTTGTGAGGGGTGGTCCCTCACATACTAATTAAGATTACAAGTATTGAAATAAAAATTTAAGAGATAAAATGGGAGTTTGCTATGTTACGATTAATCGTGTGTAAGAAATAAATACATAATTAATAACTATGAAATTGCGATTTGTCTTTAAACAATTATAATGGATCATCCTGTCAAATAATGCACTTAATTAACTAAGAGCCTAAATTTTGCAAGTGATGTAGGGAATGGGCCCGTTTGCGTTTCTTCGAGAACTAAAATTGGAAATTAGTTCAAGCGAACGAGACAGAGCAATACGTTGAAGCGAACTATGAAATGAACGACCGTCGATTTTCCTGCATCAATACTAGCTGTCGAACTTACAGCCGTCCGTGTACATTTGAACGCATTGCATGCGGTTTTAGCAGGTGGTTTATCTTAGGTGTGTAGTTTAAATGCGGAAAACTGACAACCTTTCATTTCACTTTCCGCTCTTACGCAATGCACCGTCTTTTATCACCTGAACCAATTTCCGATTTTAGTTGACGAAGAAACGCGATCGAGCCCAATATGTCAATGGCCGAAAATTTATTATCGTACGAATTACAAGCTTTGCATAATTCTTTTAATTTGTGAGCAGTGGCGTAGTGTGCCTTGGCGGGGCCCCTTATAAAAATTTGTTTGGGGGCCCTTAGGAAGGGTAAAGATTTCTCACAAAAGAAAAAAAAATGTTTGCATAAAATTAAAAGAAATCATAATTATCTGTCACTTTTTCCAAAATTTTTACAAACAATTGAAATTAAATATACACTCTCCTTGATTTTTTTCGGCAAACTGATTTATTAAATCATTTATAGCTGATGACGACTGTAGTTTTTCTAAAGTTTCTGCCTGTATGGACAATAGTGACAGGTCTGACAGGCGTTCATGTCCCATCGAAGTTCTTAGGTAATTTTTTACCAGTTTTAATTTTGAAAAACTTTCAGCAGTTGCACTTGTAACTGGAAGGGTCAAGAATAAAAAGCATGCTGTTATTACCTCCGGAAAACTGGATGCAAGACTATTGAATTTTATCAGCAATAATTCAATGAGTTCCTTAATGGCATGTTTTTATAGCCTTTAATTGGTCATGAAGAATAACTGAGATGTCTACTGTATTTAGCCGACAGTTTTCCGGAAGCGTCTAATATCTCTTCGTTTGAAGGAGAGAGGAGTTTCTCCGGTTGTAATATTTTGAACATACTACTCAGGTCGCCAGGTCAGGTCAGGTCAGGTTGGGGGCCCCCGTGGCCCGGGGGCCCCGTATAATTGATACGGCTGATACGGCGGTAGCTACGCCTCTGTTTGTGAGACTAATAGTTCGTTTAATATATAGTTTAATTTAAGATAATCAATTTATATATATTAATTTTGAGCTGAATTTGTTTTGACTAGGGGAAGGCGAAATAGTCTTGGCGAGCGTGTAGATCGAGATTTAACATTACGTTATTTGTGCCAATATACATTTCTTGCATCTTAGCGTTATTAACAAGCTTGGGAAGAAAGCGGGGGCGATAAAAATCCTACGGTCCTATAGAGCAGTGGCATAGCTAGAGTTTGTGCCATGCGGGGTGATTTTTAACCCCCCCCCCCCCCGACAACCCTTATTCTCGTAGTGGAGACAAGTGGAAATCAACTTTTATTTATTTATTTATTTATTTTAAGCAATTCACAAAAATATTACAAGTCACAATTACATAAGAAGCATCAAATAAAATATCATATAACTAAAACATAACCGTGTCAAACACATGTCGCCCAACTAAGCAAGGTTTGTGCTTGGGCGGACATTCCATAAACATATAGTAGTTGAATACGTAGGAAAAAAATACATGGAAATGCGTATAAAACTAAATCAAAAAACTAAAATAGAAATAAAATAAAAAAAGGTTTGAAAAAATCTAAATGTCTACGTGCCATTTTTATTTAATACACTGTTAAAAGTGAAATGAAAGTAAATGAATTGTCGTCAATGAAATCTTAGAATTAGAGTGTAAATCTAATTGGAGGATGACGTCAACCCCCTCCCCAACCTATGACGCAATCAGGGATGATTGCGTCGCAGGCTAAAAAAATATTGATACTTAGTGAAGCATATTAAAAGGCTGATCATTGAAAGACTGCGCTGGAGGCTGATCATTGAAAAACCCGGGTCCTAATAGGACCAGTGCAATTGGACCACTACGACTCATTTTGTTTAGGGTCGGCCCAACTCACGGGTCAGTACCCATCCGGTAAGCTACCGGAAGAAGTTCGAGCCCTGGTAGGTTTCTAGGCCCGATGGGTCAGTTTACCCTGGGATGCGTTTTTCGGGCGCTCCTGGACTGTTTGCGCACCGTGCGGCGTTAGCCAATCGACTGTGCACTCCGACAGATAACCGGGAGAATCGCGAAACGGCTTAGTTACCTAAGCAGCGGGGGTGGATGTTGACCTGTCGTCCTTCTTTCTTGACATGACAATTCGGCTACCTGATCCTGAGTTCAGATCCGGAAATAAGATGCCATGGTCCGCGATATGGAAACGAATGCAGCTATTTGGAATCCGCATTAAGATACTTATACCTTCATGCTGGTAAAGGTACAGAAGTGTTTTCTGAGATTTTTGTACTTCAAGCAGTACCGATATTATCCATTTTTGTATCCGACTGCATTTATCACAGGCATGGTTGGCTATAATTCTCTCTGTCTCAGAAGAGAAATGCTGACCATGTGCTATGTTTTCAATCTAATTCGTGGTAAAACTGATAACCCTAGCTTACTAGCCAATGTGTATCTTTTCGTACCAAATAATTATCTTCGTGCTCGATCGCACCATATTTTCGCGGAGCCGTTCTCGCGCACTAACCTTACGAGATAGAACTTGTTGGCGCGTGCTTTGCGGCGCTTAAATGAAATTTACTCGATGACACCAGATTTTCATATTTTTACCATCAACTCTCACTTGTTTAAATTGCAAGCTATCTTATATGATAGCTAGTATTATAATTGTCATTCTATTTGTATAGTTACGGTAATATCTTTATTAATTTTACTTCTCAATGCCTTGGTTTTACTGTTATGTTGATTAGTAATAAGTAAATAAACAAAATAAATAAAATAGATTCAAACTGAAGCACCGCAGGTTTGCCGTATGTATTAAACTGAAACATACGGCAGGTAGAGGACCGCGCAAGCGACCTCGAACCCGTAACCAGTCAGGAGGGTGAAGGTATCCTGATGGGTAAATCCAGACGGAGATATCCTTCCAAAAATGATAGTCAGGGGCGAGGTGGCCTGCTGGGTTACCTTCCCAATGCCCCGTCGTAAAGCGTTGGCGTCTAACGGGCATGTTGGTCAGTATGACTTTGCTGGACGGTAGTTTTGTACTTGTCCCCAAGTCTTCTACGTTCACCTCATGGGAGACAGAACGATTATTATCGTTAAATCTTCCTGAAATTGACGGGTTCGCCCGTTGTAGTCGACATCTCTAACTGTTGAAACCCCCCCCCCCCCCCTCCCCCACCTAAGCTATGTATGTATATACGTTTTAGAATGCGTTAAATTGATCATAAAAAACCTAGCTCAGCTGCAGATACATTCAGATACCCATAAACACTTTACCAGGGGGAGAAATAATCTGATTCTTCCTCGTCCAAATCTAGAACTTTTTAAAAGGGATTCGAACTAAGTCGGAATTATACGCTACAATAAGCTACCCTCTAGTTTTAAAAAAATATGCCGCGAAGGAAAAATGCTCCAATTTAAAAATAAACCCAAATTATATCTCATTGAAAGAGAATTGTACGACATTAACGATCTCTAAAAACTGTTTGCATCTCGACTATAACTCCTTCTGTAATAAGTTTTTAATCGATTTTCAATTTGACTAAATGTATTGACTATTTTTATTATTAAGTAGGCACATATTAATTATACCTTGACTATTGTTATTTGCAATATAATCACTAAGACCTTTTATTTAACTTTTTGACAATCATCACATTTTTTTTTGTTATTTTTGACAATACATTTATTTATTTTATACTAAAAAAAACTTGTTTTTATCGGTATTTTAAAGAATTATTTACTCTGTGTTTTTATCTGGTAAACTAAATGGTGAGACTTGATTTAATTCTACAATAATACCTTCTTTATTCTTACGAGTAACCGTTTATGTTTTGATTATTAATAGAAGAATTTGATCATTAATGAAGAATTCAATCATATCACGGCCAAATGTAAATGTAATACAACTGTCTATACAACTATGTATTAGTTTTTAAGACAATAAATTATTTGATTTGATTTGATTTGATATGTCACTGATCTTGAAAGATTCGTAACAAGTAGAAGGCTTTTTAGGCAAGGAAATTCGAGCGTTTAACAAATCTTCTCTGGACTGGTTCAATTCGGTCTAATAGTATCGTAAGATTAAGAGGTCATACCGCAATTATCGAGTGAGTCAAAGACCTTCCACTCATCAAATTTAGAATTTAGAGGACGATCATTAAATATGTACTTACGGTAATTCAAGATAATTAAGGACCGAACATGATGTGTCCGCATGAGATCATTAGAGTCTCCACTAAATATGATGCCGGAAACGACGTGGCGGTTGACCTCGTTAATACGAGTATTACATGTAAACACAATGCCAAATTTTAACTGTAATTTCATTTTATTTTATAGGAAACTTAAAGATCGTAAATACGTCATGATACGAGTCTGTTCAAAACCTAATTAAATAAATCGAATTTTCTATATTATGAACAGTTTACAACACTTGCATAACAAATTATGATAGAAATAACATGAACACGTTGAGAGTAGAAAAATGTAATAAGGTTAATAATAATATAAGGATAAGGAAAGGGGTTCATTCAAAAACGGTTCCTCACTCATTAAAAAACGGTTGCTCAGGTACTTGCAATTCAGAATGTAATCATACATTCCTAGCTATTCAACGCGTTGTAAGAAATTCCATATTCTCCCACTATCAAAAAGAAGGAGCATAGCGGACCTGTCCTATCTTTTAAACATTGCAAATAGAAATGTTGACTGTCCCGAGTTGCTTGGATGTTTGGGCTTACGTACCCCTGCTGCGGCGTCCCAACCTGCATGTTGTGCCCACTGCAAAAACCAATTATAAGAATAATTCTTATGACATACGAGCGATTAGATGTTTTAATGTATTGGCGCGAGAAGATGATATTGACCTATTCAACAACTCTTCTCGAAAATTGAAACTTAAACAAAATAATATGTTGTTTTCTTCTTAGCAATATTAGCATCTATCTAGCTATATTTGTTTGTTTATTCACTTCTTAAATCATTTAATTATATGTGAAAACTTTTAATTGGCCTTCAGCACTTATTTCTCAATGTGTATCTATATATGTTTATCTAGCTGTAAGTTTTCCTAAGAAATTAAAATAAAATAAAATAAAATAGGACAGCAATAATAAGTTATTAATAAGGTAAGTTGGAAAAAGTGGTATATAAAGAAATAAGAAATATGAATTGTTTGCTATTAATACCTAACATAATATAATTAATGGTATAATACAGTACAGTAGGCCGGCAGTTAGTGAAATCTTAAGAAGTAGAATATAGGCTAGATATGATTGAACATTTAATTATATTAATGGAATCATTAAATACGTCTAATCCTTCACATTTGATATCAAAAATAACATGTCCCTATTATATCCCATATTCCGTTTCCTTTTTGTACCTAATTAAATGTTTAGGAACACCGTTTAGCAGTTTCGGTTCTGCACTGTCGGTCTGGTTTCCACATATTACCATTTTTGACTTTAGTAAATACTACGATTCACGAGATTCAAATTGTTAAAACAATAATTGAAAAAAAATACAAAAGAAGAGAAATATCAATAGGTTACAAGGAAAGTTGCAAGAATTCAATTTATAGTAAGTTATCAATATTACAGTAGCGTGTGTCTTTTTGTGGCACCTTCTTTCGAAAATAGGTCGTTCTGAGGAAACATCGATTTTTCTGAAAATCCATCTATATTCCGATATTGCATAAGAAAATTTTCGACAATATATCGATATTTTCGATAAATTGATACATGTATATTGTGTAACTAATAAAAGGGTGAGTGGTAAGGATGCATGCTCTCCCAATCCTGATCGAAGAATATCATGATTCGCAACTCTCCGGATTTTCGATATTGATGGCAGGAGACTGCCTTTGTTTTGATGTTTACCCTTATAGCATAATAAGCATAATAAGCATAACTTTCAGCATAATAAGCATAGCAGCCTAATTAATTCATAAAGTATTCAATTAATGACTATGCTTTCCGCCTGCTAAATAGAATATATTTCTAATAGGCTAATTACAGGTACAATTAAATATTCTTAAATCAATTTTTATCTCTTATTTCATCTAATATTTTTTTATTTCACTTTTATATTTATCTCACCTTCATTGCCCTTAATTTGGTCTATAATGTAATGTTCTGGATCCGTAATAATTAATTATTTTGGATACTTCTAAATAGCTACTCTCCTCTTTTCTTGTTTTGTAACTAATTTTAATTGGAATTCAGAATGTCTTGTCGTCGAAATAGTATGTATGAATTTATGTATATGTATATGCATGGGTGTATCAGCTGCGCCTGCCCTTCAATCGTCATAATAAATAATGTTTTTAAAAATGTATAGTCTAAAAATCCCCTCAGTTATAAACGAACCATAGCGTGGTTGCCCCACTATCAACTATAGTTGATAGTTATTTCGAGGTATTTAATATCCTTTACATTATCCTTTTTATTATCCTTTACATTATGCATTATGCATACACTCAAATCGTAGGATATGCAACTGAAGTTTAAGGTCTGGGTTTGACTCGCCTATGATTATATAGTGTTAATATTGTATATACACGTAGAAGAGTTGCCGAAACGTACTATAGCATGCAGTAATTTAATTACTGCATGCCATAGTACGTGTTGGCAACTCTTCTACGTCGGCGACATGCAGGTGGCGCTGATAGCATTGTCCGGTTAATAATGCCATACTAATAGCCCGTTATTAATACCATCTATCGCATTTTTATAAAACCTGATTAATATTATTATTATTATTTATTCCATAGCCGGCGATTGGGGAGGGGGTCGCCCTCGCAGCCAATATTTGATATTTTTATAGCGAGCCCGCATCTCTTCAAGTTGTGGGCATTGCGCTACTTGTTTGTGTCAGAATAAAATAAATTGTTTTCACTCTTTATGTACCGTAAGTTTGTAAGTTTTTAAAAAAAAATATATTAATTCCTGTATCTGTATTTAATGCTTATTTAAACATGTTGTGTATGTACTTGTAAGAATTTATGTGTATATTGCATATCAACGGATTGGTATAAACTGTTAAGTTGATTTGCTAATGAAAATAAATAAATAAATAAATAAATAAATAAATACACTGCTGTCGGTGCCGCTGGATCTCGTACTCCATTCACGATTCTCTTCCATTCTTGTCGATTTTTTGCCACGTCTCGAGCATCAAAACCTGATTACTCGACAGAAATAATATGGAGAGATAGAATGCCATCTATTAGTCTAGCTAAAGTTTAAAGTGCGTAATTATTAAGTATTCAAACGTGCATACCAAACACAAAATTGGAGTTCATAAGGCGATTATAAACATTGTTGACAAGGCTCCTCCACTTCGACCTGTCTTCTGCATGGCGGGTCGCAGATTGTATTGACCCTTTTGTAACTTCTTTGATGAGGTCGTTCCATCTGGTCGGTGATCTGCCTCTGCTTCTTCTTCCCTCCACTTGACCCCCGGAAACCATTTTCTCCAGATTCTCTGGATTTCTCCTGGAAACATGACCGAAGAACTGCAGGACCCTTCTCATGCATACGGTGGAGAGCCTCACTTGGATGCCGAGTTCTTCCAGGACAGATTTGTTGGTGCGGCGTGCTGTCCATGGGATTCCTAACATTTTACGCCAACACCACATCTCCATTGCATCGATTTTGGTGCGTATCCGAGCCTTCAGGGTCCATGTCTCCGATGCATAGAGAAAGATTGAGAAAACCAGAGCTCGAACCAGCCTGACCTTAGTCCGCTGACTTACACCACGATTCTTCCACGGCATTTCTAGCTGGCTCATGGCCGATCTTGCAATCTGGCTTCTGCGTGAGACCTACTTTCGCAATTTCCGTCGTTGCATATCATGGAGTCCAGATAGACAAAGTCTTTCACAGCTTGAAGGTCACTCAGCTCGTTGGTGCGTTGCATGGTTCCAACCCGGTCCACAAACATGAGTTTGGTCTTGCTGCAGTTCTTACAGTTATACAATAAATGTAAGAAATAAACATTAATATGAAAAGAAAACATACAGGTAAGATTCTACATAAATTTTGAAATGACAAAATTGGATAAATGAAAAGTTAATTAAATGTATGGTAATAATATAATCAATAGTTTGCTGTATAGAAATATAGTTTTCTGTTCAGTACAAAAGTTTTATAAAGGCTTAAAAAAATGAGAATGAAAACGAAACAAAACAAAAACAAGACAACCTTAATAAAGCTGAATAAACATGTGAATAGGGCGCTTTAGAATCTGAATCTGTAGAAGAAGAGAATCGTTACGGTTACTGCTCTGACAATAGACAAAGTTTTGAGTGTTTTTCATGCGACTTTTGTTGATTTTGAACTCTCGCAATCTGTCCTTTTTTTAAAACCGTAAGTAGCTTACAAATTTCTACTAACTATACATTATACACAAGTCATTTGTAAAAGCTTCTTTTTAGTCTAATCTCCTTAGTTTAATCGAAAGAGACTTATTTTATAACTTGGATATACATGTAATTTTAGATGAAGTAGCCAGGACTTCAGAACTGGCCAAAAACTTCTTGATTTAAAGTGTAAATAGTTCATTGGATTATTTTTTCATATGATTATTAAAACGTAATCGTAGTAAAATAAAACTTTTTTCTTTCTGTTGGCTTGCACGCTATTGTGCAAGCCAACATTTTCTTGGCTTGCACAATAGCGTTTTCCTTAATACCATTGTATTTAATCCGTTATCGCAGTAGGATATAGATGATGGCATTAGCAAAGGTTAAGTGACTTTTATCTAATAATAATTTTCAGTCTTATTTTCAAGTAATGAACCACTTGTAATTGATAACTATTTTATCTTGTGGGTACCAAGTTTAAATATAATAAAAATTATATTAAAACGTGTTCAAAACGTAAGTCAACTACCTACAACAGAAAATCTTAATTTTTGTTAACGATCTTGTCTTTACTCAAATACTTCTACAATAGCTTACAAATTTGTACTAACTATACGTTGTGCACAAGTCATCTGTAAAAGGGTGTTTTTCATTCTTAAAATAGTTAAAAATCGACTTAGGTCTGCTTTAATCCAAGACCTTATGTCTAATCTGTTTTTGTCTTAATGTAGTTTTAAATAATTAATTTCTACCATTTTTCCTTTTGATTATAAAACGTAATCGTAGTAAAAACTACTTTTTACTTTAAATATGGAGGATATCGACAATATCAATTTTTCGCAGCTCTATTGACCTACTTGACTATTATTATTCCTTATTCTTTCTATTAATGACTATTTTAAAATTGCGTTTTTTTTCTTCTTTTAACTATTGGCTATTGACTATAATTATTATTACTGATTTGTTTGTATTTGTGTTTTTTCCTTAAAATAACTTCCCGTATGATAATTTGTGAAATTATCCAATATTTGTTTGATTATTTAGTACTATTGTCCACATGAAAATTTTACGAAATTATGTAAGAATTTCGATTGAAAATATTGGAAAATGTTGTTTCCTCTATATAACCTAGAAAATCTGCGCTTGGATGTACAACGTTCATGCCTTGCAATACCGACGTTCATATCTTATACCTTAATAGGTATTTATTTAAATATTATACTTGTTATTTTTATTAGTTTTGACATAACCAAGTGTGGGAACCCCTATCAACTGGTTTGAAATTAAAAAAAATAAAAAGAAAATATGCTTGGCTTACTCATTAGCGTTTTCCCTGATTTTTTATTTTTATTAAGTAAAACAGTAGGATTTAGATAATGACAGATATAGATTTAGATAATGGATTTAGCAGCGCTTAAATTGCCTAAATCTAAAGATATTTGTCAGTCTCATTTTCTTGACCTAAATAACCTTGAATTTATGACTATTGTTTCCATTTATTACTATTGACCTTTGTAATTTATTACTATTGTTTTCAGTGTGTACCGAGTTTAGATATAATAAAAATAATTTAAAAGTGTACTGTAAACGTAAGTTTACAGAAAAGGTTAATTGTGATGAAGATCTTGCCTTTACTTAAATATATTTCAAGTGCTAAAATAGAGGAAAGTGTGGTTTTCAGAAAGGATCCACGCACTCCCCCTTCTTGATATAAGCCCCTCTTGACAGACAGCTGAGGGTCCCCAAAAGGAGCCAGTCTGGGCCTTGTATAATAATAATAATAAAACGCTTCGTTCGTAAGAAAATGCTTGCCTATTGCCTGCAGGAAATATTTTAGAGCTAACTTATAAAATCTAATACTCTATATAGTCCATGCTATTATTGAATATTATTAAGCTATTGCATAGCTTTTATCGCGGGCCTAGGCCAGCGCGACGATCGAATGAAGAAATTTCTTAACGAAAATTAATGATTTTAAACTGATAATTAGGTCTAAACGAGTACTGCTTATGATTCGAAAAAAATATATGTTAAACAAGAACATTTTACTAATACTCTTAGCTTTGAATATTTTAGATTTTGTTTATATTACATAGTGTAATTAATTTGTGAAATTAGGTCTAATCGAACACAAAAATGACTACTACGCAAATACTATCTGGCTTATTATTATGAAACCTGCACTATTTTAAAGATAATTGAATTATCTATCTTTTTATCTACGATTTTTTTCGAATAATCCGTTTTTTTTTGCTTTATCGAATAAAAAAATCGTGCTCTATCGGAAGACGTTTAAATTATTCCGAATCATTTGCTACCGCAGCCGCAAATGATTCGGAATAATTTCAACGTTTTCCGATAGAGCGCAGTTATCTGTTATCAGAAAAAATAAAATAAATAAATAATTATAATTGCATAAGTTGTTGAAAATGCTATGCAATAGCTTTACCGCGGCAGTCCCCGAGTGCCACACGTATTTTTTTAGTTTCTCTTTGAGATTGATATCATATCACGTACAGTTTATAAAAGCGTCACAAAATTAAATGTGATCCGGAAGGCGAAACTCCATATCTGTCAGGCTATCTGCTACCAATGGACAGACAGATTGGCTATACGCTAATAATAGACAGACATACGGATGTACTCACATGTTGTGCATTGCAATAATTCATCCACAACAGACAGCAAATGGAAGTGGTTTGATATAAATAAAACAAGGCAAGTGAATTTTCACACAATTATTATTCCAGATTTATTCCAGCTTTAATCCTTTGAGGACCATAAGCTATACGGTAGAGCATGGAAATTTTTGATACATATTTTTTAAAATTAATGGGCGGGTTTATTGTTATATGACAATCTCTTACAACCGACCCTACTATGACGTGTGATATGTATGTATGCGTGTAACATGTCTGTAAGTGTGTGTCTTGTTATTGCATTCGATCGACAGAATTGAAAATCCAATTTCGTTAATTTGATCCCAACGGAAAATGGTGACCCAGCCGGGAATCGAACCCGTGACCTTACAATGTAAGATCAGGCGACCTAACCACTATGCAACTATGCGACCTAACCACTATGGGCCGTATATTAAGTTTTGTGAAAATTAGTTCAATAGATTTTGTATAAATTGATGAGATATACATATTGTATGTACATATTGATTGTATGACATATTGATTGTCCATAAAGATGCAAAGTTATTTTTTTTTCTAAAATGTAACTTTACAATATGGTGTAAGGCGTTGTTTTGACACAGGCAACTATTTACAGATAAATGTACTAATTATACACTATATACTGTTTGTACCAAAAAGTAGTGTCAAACCCCGAAGCAGGAAAGTAGAGCACCTGTAGGTATTTATTTATTTATTTATTTCTTTAAGAATTAATTACTATAAAACATTGATTAGCTTACAAAAATAACAGGAACCGAATGGCAAAACCTTAACCTTTTGCTTATTTGTTTCTGTCACCCAACTGGGACTAGCCCGTTCTAGGGTGGACAGGACTCCAATATTACAATCAAGTTTGCTTGATTGTTTGGTTGCCTACAAATGTACAAGTTTTAGTAAAAAGCTAATGACACTAAATTGCCCTAAAATGTGGTCTTCAGAATAAAATAAAAAATAATTATAATAAAAAAATATTAAAAATATATAATAAATAAAATGCAATTCCATTATTAAATCGGCAATAAATATAATATAAAATTCGATTCAATCATATCCGAATCAATCCGGAAACCCCCATGAATGTTCAGCGACTTTTTGATGTTTTCGGAGTTTTTTTCTGTGGCAGAAGTTTTTATTTCAAATTAGCTGGCTAACTACCCAATCTGGCGTCATTACATTTTCTGACATAGATCATAGACCCCAATAAAAAATCAAAATCCTAAAAGTTCGAAAAAGACTTTTTTTTCCATAGACATTTAAAAAAATGAGAAAAACTTTTTTCCCTAAAATAAAAGGAGTAATGTTTTTAGGTTTCATGTGCGAGTCTACGTATGAATGTACGGACCTTAATTGTCAAATAACCGGTACCTAAGGAGCCGTTCACATATTACGTAATCACAGAGGGGGAGGGTGCTTGTCCTGATTACGTAATCTACTTTGGTCACCGCATCGCAATTTTTTGGTCTAAACCTGCACGGAAATAGCGCAGTGCCGCGACGAAGATACCCCTTCGAGCGATGTGCGTAGATAGTCCACCCGCTCGTCTGCGGTTGAGTCGCCCGGACGGCCGGGCCTGTTCCTGCGCGCGCTGGCAAGCCGGTGGCCGCTCTGCATCGCGGCGGCATGGCTGCAACTCTGGACTAGCGCGCCGCTGCACGCTCCAACTCCATCGCGGAAAGATTTTAGATACTTTTATTCAGTGGAAAAGAGTCATAATTAACATCAATCTTTTCAACTATTCCGTCACCGATGACATTGAAATCTTCGACAACTGCGTCAATGTTTAAAATCAACTGCTTCTTTCCTTCTTTAGTCCCCGCTTTGCGTCCATTGACCATCGATATTTTAAATTCTTTAGCTTCTATACTGTCGGGCCGAAACAGGACTCCTATATGGCTGCCACCGTACGTATCACAGAAGAAAACGGCATAGTCATAGTATACTTCCCTTAAATCTTTTAAGTAGAGTAGCATAGGATCAAAATTGATAACGGGTAGAGTATCTACGTCATTTAAGTAGACAGGTGGCTTCGAAACGTTCTTCTTGATACAGAATAATGTTTCATGGCTACAAATTTGTTGTTCAAATGGATAACAGCATTGTAGCCTGACCCCGCTTTGAAAATATCCTCCACATTGATATCCTCGCATTTATAATAAGTACTCTTTATGATTGCTGTAGCTGCAGTAGCGAGTTGTATGACCCTGTTGAGTATTTGTATGGTGGGCGCTCGGCGGCTCCAGTAACTGATACGACTACCTTCGTAAGGGGTTGCTACGAACATTTTCGGAAATGAGTCCCTCGCCGACTTGAAGTTAGATTCGATTTGAGCAATCGCATTTTTGATAATCCCTCATTGAAGTTTACAATCAATGGCTGCGTGTTCCAGTTAGTGGAGATGATCAAATGAAGAAATCTCAGAAAGGCAACTTGTGGCTGAACAGCATCCTCGTAAGGTTCGGGGTTCAAGAAGAGATGCGCCATGAGGAGGTCCACCACGATGTGCGGAAAGAGAATGTTGTCAATCATGTGGGATGAGAGCCAGCGTTTTGCCATGCAGCTTGCGACACCAAAGCAAGTCGTGTGGCGCATCAACTATGGCGGATTTACACATGGAGTTTCTCAGTACATAAGCCAATGCGTCTTCACTCCTATCGGGAGTGAAGACGCATTGGCACAACGGCTGGCCGACGAGAAGTGGGGGTAGTTTAAAAATAAATACAAAAAGTGCACGAAGGATCCGAAGTTAGGCATTATTGGGGATGAGTTTACAAACGTTCACGATTCTTCACATTTTCCGTAAATTCGGTGGATTACGTAATTTTGCAGGGGGGGGGGGGGGGGTTAGGCCGCTGATTACGTTTGTTGACATGGGGAAGGGGGAAGGGGGGGGGGGTCGAAAAATACCAAAAATATGATTACGTAATATGTGGATGGCTCCTAAACGGCATGTCAAATAAATTAAAAAAATAAGATAATTACATCGTGTTTAGTATCAAATGAAAGGCCTGATAGAGTAATCTAAATGAATAAATACATAAACCATCAATATTGAATAAAAACCCGTTGTATTACTTGAGCATCGAGGGCAACCGACGTCGTGCGGCGGCTGACGCGAGGCTATATGAAGTATCACGAGCGGCGCGCGATCGTCACGAGGTACCTGCCACAGGGCGCGTAGCCCTGCGACGCCACACTCAGAAAGCTGGGTCAATGGGCCTGGCCCGCCACACTCAAAAAACATGTGAGGGGGTCGTGTGAAGCCCAGCGGTAGACGTCACGGTCCTTGGATAATTAGGCCAGTCGACTTTTTGTAGCGGCAGTAACTTTTTGTAACGAAAGTTGTGTTTTTCAACCGCCTTGAAGGCGACAAAAAAAGTTAGAGGTTATCGAGGCGGTTGTATTTTTTTAAATGCTTGTTACCTCAGAACTCCGTCATTTATGGAAAGATTTGGAATGTTTATTTTTTATTTGATGGGATATACTTCCATTTTTATTAAAATCCTGTTCTGATGATGAGATCCATGCGGAATTGAGGGAACTCCTGAAATATTATCATGTACATTGAAAATGTACATGTTGATTCAGTTCCGATGACAATGCATTTTTATGGTCAGCACGACATGATTCTACACCCAGGGATGGCTCCGGAAGAGGAGACTCCTCAACGGTTAACATCACAGACACGAAATTTTGTATACGCATTCAGTTAGGCTAGCCCGTTCTAAGTTTCACCATGACATGGCTGCTACGCTCAGGGTTGGCTCCCGACGAGGGGTCTCGTCAACGGTCAACAGCGCAGACACGATATTTTGTATATGTGTGAGAATGGCCACCCTTCACTAGACTCCAATTGATTGTGAGCGAAGGGTGGTTCTCATCATGAAGGTTGCTCCGTTAATGAGAGTCGTATATGTCCGTGTAGAAGAGTTTATTCAGAAGTGAGTCGAAGTCGCCAGTTCTTAACGCCTTGAGTCGTGTTCGCCGTTGTGTTGTAGTTTGGGCGCGAGGTGAAGCCGTGGCGGTCCGTGTGTAGTCGAGGAGCGAAGTGTGTAGTCGAGATATCTGTCCACTGAGGGGACGATGTGCAGAGCGCGGTAACTGTCTGCCGAAGTAATGATGTAGAGGTGTGTAGGTGTACTTGACCACCAAAGGAATGATAATGATCGAATGCAATGTACTGCGTTTTATAGGGAGATCGGTGATGCAATAGCTACGAGTGGGGCGACGCATGTGTCGCTAACCTGGGCAATATTTGCCAAATTTAGCTGGAAATTAACTGCAGCTGCGCGTGCAAGTTTGAGCGAGTCTGCAGTTTTCTGTTCTGTGAAATTGACTTTTTTTTTGTGGGTATGTAGGGCCGTAGGCTCCTACATGGCTCCCCCCTAGTGAAGGGCTTGCATATGACAATATGGAAGGTCTTCACGACAAAGTGGCAAAAAAGTCGGAGTGTGACAATTAAAAGTGTGTGTGAAGTTGTGTTCGCGAAAGTTTGGGAATCGTATGTTTTTATGCGAGTGTTTGACAGTTTGAGAACCGTATGTTGTTATGAGTAGCGAAGGCATTTCGTTACAATGTGGTAAAAACTGGCGCTGTTATAAAATGTTGACAATAAGGAAAAATAAATGAATACAATGGACAATGGTTAGTATAAGCGCTGACATAATAAAATTCGCTGGACGTGAAACGAGTGAATACAATGCAATATGTTACGCGCCGAACGATAAAAATGATTCGCGCGGCTTAAAAAAAATGTGGAGCATATGAATTAATAATAATTTAGCGCGATAAGAATGCAATCTGAGTAATTTCGCGCGCGTGACGTCTGAAGTCCATTGTTTGTTTGTTGCGCATTCGTGTGGACTTCCGGTCTTGAAGTTGAAGATTCCCGATAGTAGCTGTTTTGGAGTGCGGCGCCTTGCTTCTGCGAATGAGGTCGTACAGTTCGGTGGTTTTAGTCAGTGAGTCCCTAAACCATTCGGTCGACTTCCAAATTGCTTCGACTATGACGTCGTATCCATGCGTGTTGTGTGGGAATCGCTTCTGTTGTTGCAAGTGGGATAATATCGCCGATTTTACGCTTTGAATGAGTGGTTTCGCTATACCGTCTATTCTCGGCGTTTTGTAATTTTTGTGGGTGAGTCGGCTTCAGCGTGCTGATTAGCGTAGTCCATTGTTGTTTTTTTGAGGTTGGTTGTAGCGTTTTGATTTTTGTGATCGGGTATGAATGCTGTGGAGTGTGAGTTCCATCCGTTTTGCGTTTTCGATGTTGATATTCTTCCGCTGCGTGGTTGTTTCCGTTTCGTAGTGTGTTTATCGATTGAAATTGTGATTGAGAAGGCATTTAGGCCGATAGTGTCCTTGGTCAGCTGTTAGTCTATACTGGACCTAAGTGCCATTCTCCCGGATGTTGCGCCTGCAGGTCATTAAGCTGCAGAAAACGTCTTACTGCTGTCCGGTGAAGAGTGTGAAGCGATTGTG
Organism: Micropterix aruncella; assembly: GCA_944548615.1. Classification (NCBI taxonomy): domain Eukaryota; kingdom Metazoa; phylum Arthropoda; class Insecta; order Lepidoptera; family Micropterigidae; genus Micropterix; species Micropterix aruncella. Next base: position 3,339,701 of record OX155980.1, read on the forward strand.
ACGACTTCCTTTCGTAGGATTTTACCTGAGAGTGTATCAATGACGGTTTCGCCTGTACAAGTCCTCAGGGCCGCACATCGTTGTTTTTATAAAATTCGTTAGCGTTCGTTGTTTTGATCCGAGATAAGTGCTGTATGAATGTGGCGTTGGTAATTGCGCGTGCTGATAATGTCGTTTAGCCATGACCGTGGGTGTGTGTTCGTTGATTGTAGGTGCCGAGTATATTTTTAAATAAGTCGCGTGAGTACTTGCTTACTGCTTATTGGTAGAAGTACTTGCGAATGTGTTGCGGGAAATTTGCTTCCGCGGTTGATGCAATGTCTGCATTTTTATTAATCGAGCAGGAATTTCGTCTGCTTTTGCGTTGTTGTCGTTTTGTAGTGGCACCGGTCGTCGTCGTTTGGCTGTTTATTTGCGCTGAGAGGCTTGTGTGGTGTCGTGTTTCGCTGAGTCGTTATGCGTTTTATTGTTTTACTTGCTAGGCATGACCGATGTTGAGAATGCATATTGTAGTTGGTGGTCATGCGTAGCAAGGATCATTCCTTTGTTGTCGTGCTGATTATACTGCTTGTATTTGTTGTATGTGGGGTCGGGCGATTTCTTCTTCGATTTCGATGACTGCCTCGTCCTTGCTCTGTTGTCCGCCCATTTGGATTTTATAGTGCGAAGTCGCTGTGTGTGCGGAGGTTTGAGGAAGGCGTGTTCAGCGGCTTTTGAAGTTGAAGGAGAGTGAACGGCGCGTCCTTTTCAGTGTCGTGGCTGTAGTTTGAAGGAATCCGAAGTGAAGGTTTAGGCGTGAAGGCGTAGGCGTGTTGTTGAAGGTGCGTGTTGAAGGTGCGTTATGTCCAAAGTCGGGTTCACCAATGTGAGCGTGTTCGTGTCAAACGTCGTGGGTCACCAATGTGAGAATGGCCACCCTTCACTAGACTCCAATTGATTGTGAGCGAAGGGTGGTTCTCATCATGAAGGTTGCTCCGTTAATGAGAGTCGTATATGTCCGTGTAGAAGAGTTTATTCAGAAGTGAGTCGAAGTCGCCAGTTCTTAACGCCTTGAGTCGTGTTCGCCGTTGTGTTGTAGTTTGGGCGCGAGGTGAAGCCGTGGCGGTCCGTGTGTAGTCGAGGAGCGAAGTGTGTAGTCGAGATATCTGTCCACTGAGGGGACGATGTGCAGAGCGCGGTAACTGTCTGCCGAAGTAATGATGTAGAGGTGTGTAGGTGTACTTGACCACCAAAGGAATGATAATGATCGAATGCAATGTACTGCGTTTTATAGGGAGATCGGTGATGCAATAGCTACGAGTGGGGTGACGCATGTGTCGCTAACCTGGGCAATATTTGCCAAATTTAGCTGGAAATTAACTGCAGCTGCGCGTGCAAGTTTGAGCGAGTCTGCAGTTTTCTGTTCTGTGAAATTGACTTTTTTGTTGTGGGTATGTAGGGCCGTAGGCTCCTACATATGTATTCAATTACGACAGCTTTTCTAAGATTAACCAAGACATGACTGCCGTACTCAAAGTTGGCTTCCAAAGAGGGAACTCCTCAACGGTTAAAAGCACAGACACGAAATTTTGTATACGCATTCCATTATGATAGCGCGTCCTAAGTTTGACCATGACATGGTTGCCTGCACATATAAAAAAAATGGAGTCGGTTTTATATTTTGTTTTGTCTTGTCTTGTTTATGTTTTCTTCCGCTTCTCTCAGTTTTTTCGATAATTCCTTCGTCTCTAAATTAACAATTATCTGCTGTAATCTTTAATGTTTTAAATATACCTGCTGTGAAATCTCAGTGAAATAAATGAAATGGAGCTTAACACACAATAGCACAATAGTTCCAAGAATTTAATAGGTTTCCCATGTATCGGAAAACTTATTCCATTTGTCGTGTAAGAAAGGATAATTATTATAAGCTAAAACTTTAGGCCGTCAAGCAAAACTAATATACGTTTGTCAGATATACCTACGTTAAGGTAATTCTGATGGGCAAATCTGATCAAGAAATTTATCATATACAGGGTGAGTTTTCATTAACCGACATCCTTCAAGGTGGTGAATCAGTACGAGCAACTGACCACTTTTAAATTAAAAAAATGCAAAAACGAAAAGATTTTTTTATTTTTATTTTATTCAAAAATTTGAAGAACTTGACTGTTAAATAAAACTTTGACAAGCATTTGAGCGCGTTGCGTTATCTATTGGTAAGTAAAATATCCTACACTATATTAGCGATATTTTACCTACCGCTAAAGGGCGCATCGTACTCATCGCTTTTTAAACTATTTTTCAGAAAAATAAAATTTTCCGCTATATGTATGAATAAGTATGAATAAGTATGAATATGTATGAATAAGTAGTCCGTTTCACCGCTTCGTAAGGGAGAGGACCGCGCAAGCGACCCCGAACTCGTAACCAATCGAGAGACTGGAGTAATCTGGTCGCAATTGGAAGTTAGGGCGTGAGTGTAAGCCCGCTGAGTAACACTCCTGGCTATCTCGCGGTTAAGGCATTGACCTCTTACGGGTTTGTGGCGGAGCTTGACGGTGGACTGTTTTGTCTAAGTCTTCTGCGCTCACTCCAGAGAGATCTAATCGTTAAAACTTCCTGAGGTGACAGGCTCGCCCGTTGTAGTTGACAACTCTAGTTGTAATATCCCTGTCTCCGAATGGTTTCGTGTAGCTTGTGCCATAAGATCTCGGGTCGGCCTAACTCACGATTCAGCTCCTATTCTGTAGCCTCCTCCTGTAAGGACCTACCCCGGGAAGGACTTTAGCGTCTCAGGCCTCACGGCTGGTGGATCGGTTTCTCCTGGGGAATTGCCCTCCGGTGCTACTGGACGGTTTGCCTACTATGCGGCATCAGCCAATCGGTTGGGCACTCTGACTAATTACTAAAGGAGAGTGGAGACTATGGAAATATACTTTCTTCTAAGCAGCGGGAGTGGATGTTGACCTGCCGTCAACCACTCTTGAAATGACCAATTGGCTACCTGTTCCTGAATTCAGAGCCGGGCAAAAGATGCCAATGGGCCGCGATAGATTCAACTGAATCACCGCTGAATATACGGCAGGTAGAGGCAGCGCAAGCGATTTCGGCCCCGTAACTAGTCGGGAGGAAGGCAGTATTCTAAATGTTAATTCCAGACGGGGATATCCTCCCAAACTGGTAGCCACGGGGAGAGGTGGCCCGCTGGATTAACTCCCTAGTTCCTCTCCGTAAGGCGTTGGACTTTGCTGGACGGTAAGTCTATATCGTCTTAAAGTTTTCTACGTTGACATAACGGGAGACTAAACGATCATTATCGTTAAAACTTCCTGGGGTGACAGGTTCGCCCGTTGTAGTCGACATCAAATAGTATACTCCTCCCCCCCCCCTCCCCTCGTCCCAAAGTGCCTTACGAAATTAAATAATGGATGGACTGCCCTTACGGACAGCCATGTCGCTACAGCAGCACCGCGATAAATTAAGTGCTAGAGAACTGCCGATAGATCAGATACCTGATAGATCAGAGTATCAAGTTGGCAATAAAGTGGGCTTGAGCATAGGCACCTCGAGGTACCCGTGATCTCCTTACGTGTCAATCAGGATTGAATCTTTTAGTGGGCAATTTAGTAGATAGATAGATAGATAGAGATTCTTTATTGCACATTAACCAAAAACATACAAAAGGCGGACTTATTGCCTAAAATACAATCTCTTACAGCCAACCTTCGTGGAAGTGTAAAAATTTAGGTGCCAAAAGATAAATTAAAAATTAACAAAAAAAGAAGAAAAACTTATTACATAACAAAAATTAACCAAGTAACGAAAATGCCTTTTTTTAAATAAAATTAGGATTTGGAATAATTCGCAAGGAGCGAAGGATAGGAGAGGATGGGATGAGACCTAGGATAACTAGGAATTTAGGGACATGAAATGCTTTTTCAGAGACACTTGAAAGGTAGAAACCGTTCGTGCGTTTCTGATGTCTGGCGGGAGTTGGTTCCATAGTCTAGCTGCATGAACGGTGAAGGAATAAGTAAAAATAGAAGAATTATGAGTGGGAATCGCAATTTTACTATCCTGACTGGAACGGAGTGAAAGACCATGACTTCCTAAGTGATTGAATTTTTTGGTTAGGTAGGAGGGAGCGGTAGGATTGTTGAGGATGTTATAAAGAAGGAGAAGAATATGCATGTTTCTACGTTCACGTATTCGAAGCCAATGAAGTCTGCTTCTATACTCAGAGACGTATATTTAGTCCGTATGAAAAAGGAGTGTTTATGGTAATATAACTTCTGGGGATTTTTAAATTGCCGAAATATAGCCTGTTTACTTCATGCGCCTTTTCGTTGTTAGCATTGTCAACTTAATCGGATTTTTTCTTTTCCGGCCCGATCTGGCATCAGGCATCATTTGGTCATGGCAAGAGTTGAAAAGATTGTGGACTTTGTAATGAGTCCAGCGTGCGCGCACTAGTCATATTGTGATCTCGAAATATTAGATTTAAAAAGAGACATGCGAGTTCTCTGTATGCTTTACAAGATCTTGGATGGCGTCGCTGCCAATTATCTTACCGGCAGATTTACTGCACTATCGGCTCATGAACGCCCTCTGAGATAAAAAAACAACCTGCTACTCTCTATCCCTAGTCACAGCAGTGACTTCTTCTCATTCTCTTTCACCGTGCATGGAGCCCGTCTTTGGAATGCTTTGCCGAAAAATGTGAGAACCGCGCCAAGCATAACAACTTTTAAAAACAGACTCAGAGAGCATTTGAAATCCTCCAAATAAATTCCCTTTCCCCTCCCATTCCCCTCCTTTTAAAACTTTAGCGTCCTTATAGGTGTTAGATTATTTTGATGTGGCAAATCTGTGCCCACAAAGAGTAAAGTATATACTTCTTTCTATCCTCCTATATTTTATTTGTCCTTTTCTTTATATAGGTTAAGTTATGTAGTCTACTCGCAAATAATGTTCTTACAATAGTATAGGTTAGCTCTAAAATATTGCCTGCAGGAAATAAGCTCGCCTTTTCTTAAGAATAAAGAGTTTTATTATTATTATTATTATTATTTAAATTTGTTACACATCATATTGGTAGATTTGAAATTTGGTTGAATTACGGCCTTGTTGAACCGAAATCCTATTGTGAAATTATGGTTGGCTTATATTCAAGCTACACTAATAATATGTACATACTGGGCTCGATTGCGTTTCTTCGTGAACTAAAATCGGAAATTAGTCCGTGTGAACGAGACAGGGCAATACGCTAGAGCGGAATGTGAGATGACCGGTTGTCACTTTTTCGAAATAAAACTGCCCGCCAAGGTCAAATCATCTAAATCTTAGGGGCTCTCTGCATGCTTGACAAGCATTGCGTCGCGGGCTGGTAAGGGATCGTAAACCGCAGGAAATATGCAAATATATTTTTTTATATTTACCAAAAATGCCTAATTTTGTAGTTTATACCAGGGATTTACGTCATTCATCAATCAATTATGTCTAATTAATGTTAATCCCTGGTATAAACTACAATATTAGGCATTTTTGGTAAATATAAAAAAAAAATATTTGCATTTTTCCTGCGGTTTGCGATCCCCCCCCAGCCCGCGACGCGATGCTTGTCAAGCATGCTTGATCGTCTAGAGAGCCCCTTACACTGCACGAAATATGCTCCAATTTATTCGGACGAGTATAAGTTCGTCAGGTAGTATTTATCGACGATCGTTCGTTTCATATTCCGCTCTGACGTATTGCTTTGTCTCGTTCGTATTGCTTTGTCTCTTTGGCTCGACTAATTTTAGTTTTAGTTCACAAAGAAACGCAATCAAGCCCACTGGTTTATTTACAACCAAACTGACATAAAAGCTTCGCATTGCCGCTGCCGTAATTACGGTTGTGTCAAACCTTCTTCACGAAGGCACTGTATACCAACATTTAAATCGAAGCAAGTGACGTCAGAAATCTTAAGGGCTACCACAAATGGTAATATGATTACTCGTCTTCTTCTTGAAGCATCGTCCCGGCCACATTTACGTTGCCCTTTGCGACGCAGATGCTTTTATGCTACCGATTTGTTTTGAGAATACTATATGGCGTCGACTCGTAAATCTCCACAAAAAAGTAATAGTAAGAGCGGACACAGACTGCACCCACAGCGCGTCACAGCCCACAGCGCCGTAACTATAGGCCTAAAGACGCGAAATGACTTACCCCTGACCCCACTTCCGTCGCACCCTCTTCCCGCATTGCCTTGTACCTCTTGAGTGGGAGCTAAAGGGCCCATGCTAGGTTGGCCACGAAGACCTATTCTGTTCAGGGTCGGTCACACTCACAGGTCAACACCTATCCGACGGCCTCCACGCATGAGGTGCGAACCTGGGTAGGACTCTGGCCTTGGTCAGTTTCCCCTGGGAATCAAACCCCTGGCGCTCCTGGACGGTCTGCGCACTGTGCGGCGTAAGCCAATCGATTGTGCACTCTGACTTACATCTTGCGGTGTCGACTACAACGGGCGAGCCCGTCACCACAGGACGTTTTAACGATTAGTCTTGTGTCGCCCTGCAGTGAACGTAGAAGACTTTGGACAGTACAATTCTACGTCCAGCTACGTCACAACCCGTGAGAGTCCAACGCCTTACCGCGAGTGAGCCAGGAATAAACCCGGCGGGCTCGAGATACTCGCGCCCTCACTTCCAATTGTGACCAGATTTCTCCGGTCTCTCGATTGGTTCCGAGTTCGAGGTCGCTTGCGCGGTCCTCTCCCTTACGAAGCGGTGAAACGGTGTGCACCGAATCTATCGCGGACCAAGGCGTCCTTTGCCCGACTCTGAACCGGGATCGGATGGCCAATGGTCATTTCAAGAGCAGTCGCCGTAAGGTAGACAACCACCCCCGCTCTATAGGAAACAATACAGTTCCCAGACTCCCCCGACTGTTAGTCAGAGAGCACAGTCGATTGGCTTGCGCCGCTCGGTGCGCAGACCGTCCAGGAGCGCCAGAGGTTTGATTCCCAGGGGAGACTGGTTGACCTAGTGTCCTACCCAGGTTCGCACCCCATGCGTGGAGGCCATCGGATGGGTGTTGACCCGTGAGTGTGACCGACCCTGAACACATGGGTCATCGTGGCCACCTCATCATGGGCCCATTAGCTCCCTGACTCTGACTTTCAGTCGGGGGAGTCTGGAAGCTGTACTGTTTCCTATAGAGCGGGGGTGGTTGCGGACCTTACGGCGACTGCTCTTGAAATGACCATCGGCCATCCGATCCTGGGTGAAGAGCCGGGCAAAGGACGCCGTGGTCCGCGATAGATTCGGTATACACCGTTTCACCGCTTCGTAAGGGAGAGGACCGCGCAAGCGACCTCGAACTCGGAACCAATCGAGAGACCGGAGAAATCTGGTCACAATTGGAAGTGAGGGCGCGAGTATCTCGAGCCCGCCGGGTAACATTACTGGCTATCTCGCGGTTAAGGCGTTGGTCTCTTACGGGTTGTGGCGTAGCTAGATGGTGGACTATTTTGTCCCAAGTCTTCTACGCTCACTGCAGGGAGATAGAACGACTAATCGTTAAAACTTCCTGTGGTGACGTGCTCGCCCGCTGTAGTCGACAACCTCTTGAGTGAACTTACTGGGTGTTATTATACTGTGGCGAAGGGGACATCGCGCTCAAAATTCTTTCGTAAGTCCTTGGATACTTTCCGGGAATGTCTTGGGGTGACACAACTGTTTTTTTTCTGTATCGCTGTGAGTGGCCGCCGCGGCCGCTCGGGCTTAGCGGTCGGCTGACGCGGTCGGGCGAAGCAAGCAAGATAGCAAATTGGGTCACAGCTTGAAGTGCGGTCGCCCGCCCGCGCATCGCGGCAGCTGATGCCGCTCGTCGTCATGTCGCCCGTGCCGTCGCGTACGACAGGCCCGGCCATGCACCTGACTAGGAGCATTTTCACTTTCCCAAAAAAACATCGTGTTACACGAAGTGCAGAAACACAACGTCCTTACAGCTTCCTGGCTCCTAGAATGGCTAACATTAACTTCTGCTTCTGATTTGATTATTCAACTTTTTACTGATTAATTTAGTTATTGCGTTTTGTGCCTTTTAGTAGGTACCCATTAGAATTACGAACTATTTTAATTAATACGCCTTTAATTGGTTTTGTAACAAGGTTTTAACAGAACGTATAGCAAGCCTAATGGACACACACAATGACACAAATTCGTAAAGACGCGCACTGTCGTCTTATGCGCACTGTCGGGAGCAGGCTGACTGCCAAAACGCCGTAAGCGGTTAGTTGTCTTGTTAGAATGTAGCTGTGTCCTTATTGATTGTATGAGGCGTCATCATACAATCACCACCGTACAAATATTTTTGTAGACAGGCCAGTGGGAAGGGTTATAGCTCTTCTTAATTCCTTACCCACAGAAATAGATATCTTTAGTATATCCCTTTGGCAGCTAAAAAGGCAACTCCCTGCTACCTCATGTTTATCATAATCTGTCTTTTATTTAGTTTTATATTTTTATGTTTTTTTCTTGTTCAATGTTAGCATTAATTTAGTTATGTAGTCATTTATTTTTAGACTTACACTCTAGCTTTAATATTCAAGGGCGATTTGGATTTATCTGTAATGCCCTTGCATATCATATCATATCATAAGTTTTTTATTCAAAATAGTACGAAATCGTAACTTTTTGACGTCAATAATGCATACAAACATACATAAATGATAAAAAATTAAGATATTGTGACATTATAACAAATGATTGTGATATATAACGTGATATTAATAATCGAGGTAACCATTTTATTTCCAAGGGTCTTTGTCGTCTAGATAATCATTTATTTTATAGTAGCCCTTTGAGTACAGCTTCTTCTTAATAAATGACTTAAATTGTATCACAGATAAATTTTGCATTTTTACTGGGACTTTATTGTAGAAGCGTATACATTGCCCTTTGAATGATTTTGTGGTTTTGGAGAGTCGACTTTTATGGTCAGCAAGTTTATTTTTATTTCTAGTATTGACACCATGCCTATCAGAGTTTTTTAAAAACAGTTCTTTATTTTTATGCACATACATTAAGTTTTCATAGATGTAATGAGATGCAAGTGTCAAAATATTGATTTCTTTAAATTTTCCGCGTAACGACTGTCTAGCACCCAATTTATAAATAGCGCGGATGGCTCGTTTCTGTAGTATAAATATTTTATCAGCGTCAGCAGCATGACCCCACAGCAAGATGCCATACGACATCAAGCTGTGAAAATAGCTGAAGTAAACCAGCCTCGCGGTGTCTATATCTGTTAAATTACGATTTTTTTTACAGCATATGCCGCAGAACTTAGCCTGTCGGCCAATTTCTTAATGTGTGGGCCCCATTGTAGCTTTTTATCTAAAGTGATACCAAGGAATACAGTAGAATCGACCAGTTCTAGGCGCTCATTTTTTATTATAATATTTGGCCCTATTTGCTTTACGTTTGGAAGAGAGAATTTTATACATTTTGTTTTCTTTTCATTTAGTAGCAGATTGTTTGCTGTGAACCATTCCACAACATTCGAGATAGAATCATTCACATCGTCATAATTATTTTGTTGTCTACCTACTTTGAATAGCAAAGAGGTATCATCTGCGAATAAAACTATCTCACAATTTGGTTTTACTGTGTAAGGTAAATCATTTATATAAATAAGAAAAAGGAACGGTCCAAGTATTGAACCTTGCGGTACTCCCATGTATACTAACGAGCCGGATGATCTCTCTCCGCCAACATCAACCTTCTGAACCCTATCATTTAAATAGTTTTTAAGAAGGGCTAATGAGCTACCTGTAATGCCGTAGTGTTCAAGTTTCCTAACCAATGTGTCGTGCTGTACGCAGTCAAAGGCCTTGGAAAGGTCACAAAATATGCCGACTACATCTCGTGACTCCTCCCAGGCATTAAAAATTTCATGAATAAGCTCAACACCTGCATCGGTTGTTGAACGACCCCGTGTGAAACCAAATTGTTTCTTGTGCATTAATTTATATGTGTGGAAATGAATGAGTAGCTGGTTTAACATAATTTTTTCAAACAGCTTACTAAGAGTCGGCAGTATCGATACAGGTCTGAAGTTAGTAGGGTCGGTTTTACTACCGCTTTTAAATAATGGTACTATTTTACTGTGTTTCATAAGATTAGGAAATACGCCAGTCTCAATACATCTGTTAAAAAGAGCTGATAAATGGGGGGCCATTGAATATATTACAGAACTAATAATTTTAACAGAGAGTCCATCCAGATCGAGTGTCTTTTTCAAATGTAAATTTTTGAATGTTTCAATAATTTCTATGGGATAGATCGACTTAAAACTAAAGTCTACATCACATCTATGAACGTTCTGTATGAGCAAAGATTCAGCCACTATAGAAGATGAGTTGAGCGTCTTGGTAGTTGAAATTATAATAATAAATATATATATAATAATAAATAATAACTATTTGAAACTAATAATAATAAATAAATCATCATCATTATGTAAGTATGTATGTACCGTCTGGCTTATCTGTTACATTTCGACGTATAAGAAGCACGCACGATGCAATAGTCGAGTCTGGACGACTCAATCATTTCCCCCTACAGTGACCTCATTAATACTGGCATTTCTACTTTACAATGCGGTGGGATCCAGTGCAATGGTTTGACTGTTTTAACATTACGCGTGTGATGTTACGTCTAATCGAAAATTTGACGTAACATGACGTAATATACATTTATTTACAATTGCCATACAATGAATCTAGCAATTTACGTTTCACTATTACGACTTGTTTCATCAGTTAGAGGTGATTTAGCCGAACTACATCAGGTCTTTAGATCATTGGCAAAAGAAAAGAAAATGATTTCAATGTCTTAATGATACTAAAGCCAGCTTATATTTCATTGGCTTAATATTGTCCTGATTTATATTTTTGGGCGGCGTAGAAGATACGGCCCTGGAATGCTGGCGCCTGCTAAATCCTACATCTACAAATTAAGTATGCTAGCTTGTTATTCTAGACTCTACGTACATGCGAGTATATCTTATCCCCTCAGTATATAACAATATTATTACTAGCGCACCCGACAGCCGTAGTCCTGATAATTTTTTTATTGACAAGGTTTCAAGAAAACACCGGCACAGAATGTCATATTTGAAAATAATGCAAATTTTCAACTTTACCATGGTTGCACAAACGAAAATATTTAAGCGAAAACAAACAACGCAATAACAAATTAACAGCTTATTTTTATAAAAGAATGGCATAGCCTTGAATTTAAATTTATTTTAATTTGAAATTTCGACTCAAACCCAAGTTATACAAGTTCAAAATGGGCAGTGTGAAAAAAAACAAATCATACATAGGTAAGGACCCAATATATCTGCGACGTATTACGAAATTATGTTTTATGAAATTCATTGTCGGGATGTTAGGCATAGCCAATTTCCCGAGAGAATTGGACGTACGACAGTAAAGTATCATGGTCGTCGCGTAAGTTTATCTGATGTCTAGGAATTCGGATTTCCTGAAAAAAAATCTGACGGATTTTTTTTTAATTGAATTAATTTGTTTAATACGGTTGTTTTGTTGATAACTTTGACTAGGAGCCTTGATCAGCGGGTCCAGCCAGGTAAGGCTAACTTAGCCTAAAATTCCATAATAATATGTAATTGTAAGTTATCCGCAAGCTGAGCACCCAGAAGAACGCTTTCAGACGCGCAGGAAAAAACTAGACTAAATGTTTGCCGACGCTCTTTGCATTTGTTACATCAATACAACAAGGATATAACAGTCTTGAAACGCGTCGATATATTTCCCTAAATATATTTACATATAAATTAATTCAAGGAACTATTTATTTGCCAGAGATACTATGTAAGTTTGAATTGTACAAACCGGTAATTTACACAGCGAGGAGATCGCATCTATTATTTAATGTGCCGTACCATCGTACAAATATTTTTGTAGACAGGCCAGTGGGAAGGGTTATAGCTCTTCTTATTTCCTTACCCTCAGAAATAGACATCTTTAGTATATCCCTTTGGCAGCTAAAAAGGCAACTCCCTAATATGTCATGTTTATCATAATCTTATTGTGTCATGTCTTTTATTTAGTTTTATATTTTTATGTTTTTTTTTGTTCAATGTTAGCATTAATTTAGTTATGTAAGTCATTTATTTGTAGACTTACACTCTAACTTTAATATTCAAGGGCGAATTGAATTCATCTGTAATGCTCTTGAATAATATTTAAAACAAATTAACAAAATCAGGATCGTGACCGTTTTTTGGATAGATCCAAACCTATGAACATGAAACTATGAACCTGAAAACGACCATCATCGCCAATTCGTAAGAAATGTAAGGCCATTCCATCCTCCGTTAAAATGATGGGCTATATTTTCTGTGACAGTCAAATGATCGCGATGATTGGATACCTTGATCATGGAGCTGCTATAACGGATGCTGTCTATGCTGAACAAATATAAAAATTGCGAAATGAAATACGTGAAAAACGAAGAGGTAAACTCTCTAAAATTGTTTTCTTTTCACCAAGATCCTCGTAGCGTGCCAGCACATGAGTCCAGAGTTGCGATAGCTGCCATTGCAGAAACTCTTTTTGAAGTACTAGGAAATTACCAGAAACATAAAAAATTATAAAAATTATAACAAATTCAGGAAAGCTACGAAGAAATATTTAATTGACAAATTATATAATTTAATAAATTTCATTTTCTATGAGAGTTTTAAAATCTGTTGATATTAGTCTCATTTGTGATTTGTATATTGTTATTCTTAATTCCTTAATTTATTTTCAGACTCTTATTTCATTACGTTGATTTTGATTATTTATACCTAATTTGATTATTCAAATTTGAATATTTTTAGTTTCACGTTTTTCCAGCTGCTATTCATTCAAATTAGGGTCAGATTTAATAATGTATTACAACGTAGAGGGACTTATCTGCTGATCTCACCTTGGTCTGTGGATTGGGTACTAATCCACAGACCATATTGACACCTTCTTTTGATGTTGTGTCAGTTCCTCGATTAACTGACGCGTGACGTAGAGAATGTGAACTAATCTAACGCTACCTTTTTTTGAGCTTAATATAAAGCTGTTATTGCTCCTCAATAATAAAACAATTAATTTTAAATAGTTTTGATCACTCAAGGAAAGTTAATTTGCCGCCAATACTGTAACAAATAATAAAGGAAAATAAACGTAACTTTTTGACAATGTAATTTTTCACTTTTTAATTTTGTCGCTAATTAATGTTTTAAGCAAATTAATTCATGGGATATAATATCATACAACTGCATAAAAAAGTCAGCACGAAATATCCATAAATACAAACAGATCTGCCATGGAATTCACCGACCGGAATCGGGCCTCTCATAATACTATTGTTACACTTCTGGGGGGTGAGCGGTGGACTCCGGACTGACAACCGGCGTTAGGACAGCTATCTTGCATGTGAACAACCACCATAGAAATCGACCATAGAAATCAAGATGCGGAAATTACAGTCTTAGATATTTTTTTCTAGAAAGGAGTTATTTATATTCCTGAAGAGACCGAGATCTTTCACACAGAGAGTTGGCAGGCCAAGAGCGCCGCGTGAAGGGCATAACGATCTGGGCATAACGATATTGAGCGATTTCAAGTGAGGCGAGCATACTACACAGATCATGGAAAGGCCAACTTTATTATGCACCTTATCCGCTCATCATTCCAATATTTCCACCAGCCCTAATTTTCTCACCATAGAAAACCTAAATACTAAACCCCCTCCCCCCTCTTGCGTCCCTTGCTTCATTATAGGTTTATTGATTGTTTTCCTCTCAAATTTATTGTTTATTTTTTTTCCTGCTGAATGTAAATGTTTGAATTGCCTTTATAAATTTAATTTATTGGATTATCTTATTTTTACAGCGTAACTTATTATTTCACTAGGTTAAGGTTAGCTGTAAGATATTGCCTTAAGCAATAAGTTTGCCTTTTAGAATAAGCAAATAAAGCGTTTATTACTATTATTATTATTTAATTAGACCAATGCTAGAGTTTGGATTTCATATGTGGAATCTTTACTTTGTGAAAGCAAGGGATCTCCTCAAGAAGTTCCAACGGAGAGCGACCATGATGCTAACGGGTTTTAAAAATCTGGACTACCCAGAAAGTCTCCGCCGATTGCAACTGCCCACACTTAAGGATCGCCCGTTCAGGTGTGACGTCATTGAGAGGTATTAGATCCTCAACTGATGCTGTAATTGCCTCGATTCGTCTTCAATCCTCAGGTAGAACTACATGAACCTCAGGACTGGTAGACTTGAAACTGGAGAATACACGATTCCACACCAACACCAGGAAACACTTCCTAGCCAACCGGACTGTATAGACTAGTGGAACAGTCCTTGCTGAAGAGGTCGAAACGTGTAGTGTCAACGTAATTTAAAGTAGACTACACGTACATTTTATTAAATATTGTAATAAAACTCAGTGTTAAATTCAGACTTATTAGCAGTTATGTTGCTCATCTGTAAACAAAATAATAATTTCATAGTGAGGACCAAATATTAGCTAAAAGATTTATCATCCCAAATTCAAAATTGATCCTATTAACGCGACATAGGCTATAAGTTTGTTTTGTGTAAACCGACGATAAGCGACTCCTTTTGTTTAGTTCCCCCCCGTTTCAAAATATTATTTCGAGAAAGTTCGTGCAAACTTGGTAAACATCCTTTCAGACTAAACTTCCTTTCAGAGGCAACTATTTTAGCTTCCCATAAACGTCAACAGTCGAACTGTGCACGTGTTCAGTACCAATGTAGATATGGTTATACCGCTAAGCTTTTCCGTTGATATAATTTAATTTATTTTATTTAATTTTTTTATTACCTAAATGTATACAGCATATTCATTTTATAAAAGAACATTTTATAAATTAACATTAATATAGCCATTAATACATTTCAAATTAGCAAATAATATAAAGCACCTATTTAAAAGATAATAATTTTATAACTTTTTTTTAAGAAAAAAGGAAAAAAGGAAAAAGAAGCATTTCTAAATTTAAATGTATAAGTACAATAGGGGAATAGAAATAGAAGGGAGGGCTTGTTATAACACTATATGTAATATACGTTCATAAATGGCCATACATACGTATACTATTGACATATATACATATAAACTTACATACACACATAATATAAAGTATATAACAAAGTAATAAGTACCTAGTGCGTATTTTATAAATATTTAAATTAAATATTGTTCCTGAGCTTTTCTTCGACTGCCTGAAGAAAAGGCTTCCTGTTCAGAGAAAAAATGTCAAGGTCATTAAACCTGTTATTAAAAGAGCTGAGTAACCGTATCATTGTAGAGTTGCTGAAGTGGCTTGTATTGCATCTGGGTGAAACAAACGAGAAACTCGGGTCTTCTGGTGGGCACTCTCAAGGAAATTCGCTCATTAAACCATGAACCATAAATAGCCAATAAGAACATTACTTCAGAGGTTTATGGACATTTATTTCTTATTCATTTATTTTGGATATGTACAGAGTTTGCGACAAGTCATACATAATATAGAGAACTTCGAAATGTTCTACCAAAGCCCCTTCTCAAAACTGTGTATATGGCGTTGTGCCAAAGCCTGTGGTCCTATGGCACAATCGCATGGGGTGGTTGCACCACACAAGTGCTCCTCCCTCTGATCAATGCGCAGAAGCTGAGTCTGAAGGTCATAAATAAAAAAACCCCTAGATACGCCTCAGCGAAACTCTATACAGAATATGGAGTACTTGGTGTGAGGCAATTATTCATAAAACAGTTACTAATTCAGTTTCACAGAATTAAGGAGCAACAGACAAGAAGCCAACAAATTAAAAACACAAGGCAAGCTACTGGGTCAAATTATAATATTCCGATTGTAAAGCTTCATTTGCCCAAAGGCATTTTTACTTCCTTGCGCCGAGATTTTATAATCATTTAAATGAGAGTTATAAGAATGCAAACAACTTAAATTCATTCAAAATACTTATAAAGAAGTACCTGCTTGAAAGGGGTCCAATGTATGCTGAGTCTCAATTGCTCTCGCTAATAATTTAAGTTGTTTTATTAAATTATGTATTACTAACTAATATCAAATGTCGTGTAATTTTTGCTTATGTATATATAGGTGTAGGTATGTATATATATATATATATATATATATATATATATATATATATATATATATATATATATATATATATATATATATATATATATATATATATATATATATATATATATATATATATATATTTTGATATTTTAAGGGTGTAAATTTTTTTAAATTATTTTCAATAATATATAAAATTAGATTCATGAAAAGTTACTTATCTGGGGTCCTGGTGGACCAGAAACATTTTACCGATAGTTAATGTCCTCTTTAAATACTTAGGGCAGCAGCACCTGTTTCCGCAATTGATAATTTATGATGTTCTTAGTTATTGCAGCCGAATTACTGTATGCCCTTGGATGTAATAAGTATAGGAGGATGGTTTCTGTAACAGAAATGGATGTTAGTAACTTATTTTAGAAGAAATTATATGATTGAGAATATTTCGACACAAGTCGTATTCATCTCCATGACATTTCTGATAGAACAATTTTTTCAAAATTTAAATTTAAAAAATCTTGGGAGTTGGCTTTTATAAATATTTTAGGCGCTTGCAAGGGTCCCGGTCTGAATAGGCAAAATTAATACAGTAATTATATTTGTTCAGACATATTCATTAAAAGCTTATTAATATTTTTCATTTAAAAATCATTATCAATAATGTTTTTCAAGGTCGGTTATAGTGTATTATAACGATATTGCAAAATATTATTAACCCATTTCTCTATGTTCAGTTTTTTTAAATTTAAATTTTGAAAAAATTGTTCTATCAGAAATGTCATGGAGATGAATACGACTTGTGTCGAAATATTCTCAATCATATAATTTCTTCTAAAATAAGTTACTAACATCCATTTCTGTTACAGAAACCATCCTCCTATACTTATTACATCCAAGGGCATACAGTAATTCGGCTGCAATAACTAAGAACATCATAAATTATCAATTGCGGAAACAGGTGCTGCTGCCCTAAGTATTTAAAGAGGACATTAACTATCGGTAAAATGTTTCTGGTCCACCAGGACCCCAGATAAGTAACTTTTCATGAATCTAATTTTATATATTATTGAAAATAATTTAAAAATATATATATATATATATATATATATATATATATATATATATATATATATATATATGTATATATGTGTGTATATATATATATATATATATATATATATTTATATATATATATATATATATATATATATATATGTATATATATATATATATATATATATATATATATATATATATATATATATATATATATATATATATATATATATATATATATATATATATATATATATATATATATATATATATATATATATATATATATATATATATATATATATATATATATATATATATATATATATATATATATATATATATATATATATGTATGTGTGTATGTATGTGTATCAACCATAGTATGTTAATGGTGTGTATATGACATAATTATAAAGTTATTGTAAATTAATAAATAAAAATTTAAAAAAATATATATATATATATATATATATATATATATATATATATATATATATATATATATATATATATATATATATATATATATATATATATATATATATATATATATATATATATATATATATATATATATATGTATATATGTGTGTATATATATATATATATATATATATATATATATATATATATATATGTATATATATATATATATATATATATATATATATATATATATATATATATATATATATATATATATATATATATATATATATATATATATATATATATATATATATATATATATATATATATATATATATATATATATATATATATATATATATATATATATATATATATATATATATATATATATATATATATATATATATATATATATATATATATGTATGTGTGTATGTATGTGTATCAACCATAGTATGTTAATGGTGTGTATATGACATAATTATAAAGTTATTGTAAATTAATAAATAAAAATTTAAAAAAATATCCACACAAAAGAAATAAATTTAACTCAATAATAATAACACACAGTAAGTTATGCCAACCTTGTATGTGATGACTGGCCCCATGCCGCGCAACTAAGTGATAACTTGTTCCAGGGCAATAATTTGATACAAAGAGAAAGAAGGCCAAAAGTCATACATGTTTAAAAAATCAAAACTAGTTTACAAAAAAAAAAAAACAAAAAATTAGTTTAGATACCGGACTACCAATAGAATCTTTTTTTTGGCAATTATACCTAAACGAAAGATACATAAATATTTAATAGGAAAAACAAAAAAATCATTTTAATAAAGCATAATATAAGCCTAATTTTTATTTAATAAAAATTCACATAATCATAACATCAAATATAAAAAGGAGTTCTAAAGTTGGTAAAAATATTCAATTGAAGATAACATTAATCCCAGTATGGTAAATTTTATAAGTTGTCTACTACAACAGGCGAACCCGTCACCCCAGGAAGTTTTAACGTAAGTGATCATTTTATCTCCCGTGAACAAGGCTTTGGGACGAGTACAAATCTACCGTACAGCAAAGCCCGTCAGAGACCAACGCCTTACGGCGAGGCACCAGTTAGGTTTCGAGCAGGCAGCCTCGCCCCCTGACTACCAGTTTTGGCAGGATATCTCCGCCAAGAATTAACCATTATGATACCTCCGACCTCCCGACTGGTTACGCGTCTGAAGTCGCTTGCGCGGCCTCTACCTGCCGTTAATTAAGCGGTGATTCATTATGAATCTATCGCGGACCATTGCCATGTTTTGCCCGGCTCTGAATTCAGGATCAGGTAGCCAATTGGTCATTTCAAGAGTGGTTGACGACAGGATATTATCCACCCTCGCTGCTTAGGAGACAGTATATTTCCATAGTCTCCACACTGCTTCAGTAATCAGTCAGAGTGCACAGTCGATTGGCTGACGCCGCTCGGTGTGCAAACAGTCCAGTAGCGCCGGATGGCAATCCCCCGCGGGAAAGCGATCCACCTGCCATAAGGTCTGAGACGAAAGAGTGTTTTCCAGGGTAGTCCCTCACACGAGGAGGCTACTGAATAGGAACTGAATCATGAGTTGCGCCGACCCTAGAAACACAATGGGTCTTATGGCCCGAACTACAACAACAAATTTACTTCTTCATTGTGACATCATTATTGGCAGGTTTGAATGCTGCATAGAAAGAGGATTTATTTCTTTTCAATTTCACATTTCAATTTTAGTCGTTAGGTTGTGAACAGTGACCCCTCCACCCATCCCATTCTTCCCCCTCTTCTCCCACCTTTTTTAAAATGTTAAATTGAATAAATGTTTACTTCACTGACTCATGTTAGACAGGCTGTTGATGATATAAAGGCATTATTTGTATGTATATGATGAAACTTAACATTATTAACATAACCTTTTTTAAGTTTTTAGATCTTGGAAAATTTTGAAAAGCTCTACCTCCAAAACTATTAGTAGCCCTAATAGTTTCCGAGCCCATTCCGGTCTAGTTTAAAAATACATAGAATAGTTTTTGGTCGTGAACTGTCCATTTTGACCATGAAAATGTGCTCTTTCATGGTCAAAATGGGAAGTAACCGAAAAAAGTGCAATATATTTTGCTGTTTTCGAGATATTCAAAAGTTTTCCGGAGGGCTGCCGAGGTCGAAAACTTGGATTTTTTATCTCAGGCACATCCCATACAAGAAAAAAAACGAAACTAACTACCTCCACTTGGTGCAACTTATGATGTATTAGGTTTCTGGACTATTTCTAAGTTTTTAGAAATTTTATAATAGTTTTATTTTAGTTTTTAGTTTAATTTTAGTTTAGTTTTATAATAAAAATCTACAACATTAAAAATATAAATAATATAAAATCGATGTTTAATACATTTTTATATAAAAATCATTTCTTCTTCTTCTTAGGGTGTCTCTCCATTTAGTGAAGGTTGGCAGTCAGTTCTGCATACTTGTTTTTGACCTTCGCCAGGCAAAAGAATTCGGCGATACTCCTAAACCCGGTTCATTCTCGAATGTTCCGCAAAAAAGACTTCCTTCTACGGCCAGCCGTCAGGACTCCTCTTCCCTGCAACTTTTCATATCATAAGTTCGTACCTGACTCAGGTATGCAGCTTTGCGCTGTTTGATAGTCTGCCATAGCTTGCGTATTTGGCCCACACGCCGTAGAACTTCCTCATTGCTGACTTTCTAAGTCCATGATATTCACATCGTGTGTCTGTATGCCCATTACTTACATACATACATATACACCATTCTAAACACACCATTTAGACATTTATACTCAATGCTCTCTCTATATTACCTACTCCCCCTTCCTTCATCAACCAAAACATAAAAAAATATTAAAATATTGTAATCATGTAAAACAATTTAGAAATAATTCAGAACCGGCGACCAACGAGACAAGTTTTAGAAAATAGCTTAATAATACCCAGAAGGAAAACATCATTTGGACAAAGACATTACTCTTTCATTGCGCCGAGATTTTATAATCTGATCAATATGGAAATAAAAATGAATTTGACATTTAGGGAATTCAAAAATAAATTGAAGAAATGGTTATCGAATCATGACAGACTAACCATAAATCAAATGCTAGACATAATAGTCTAATAAAACTTAGGTGCACAAATTATTAACATATTCTTAAACATATATGTTGAGTATATTTTAACATTGAACTAACTACCAAAAATTATTTGACTTTGACAATGAATTGTACTTTTTTGACTAGGTATTTTTATATTAAATCCTATATTACCTAACATATATTTAGAATAGAATCAAATAGAATAGAATAACTTTATTGTGCTATAAAAACATAACTTAATGAATATTACGCTGGTTTTAAAAAAAGACAATTTATGCACAAATGGCAGACTTATCGCTATTGCGATATCTTACAGTCAACCATTATGTTATTTAAAATTAATGACTGTTTCTTTCTTTTCTCACATATAACTTTATTTAGATTATTTAATCGAATTTTATATTCTATTTATTGCCGATTATATAATGGAATTGCATTTCATTTATTATGTTATCTTTTTTTATCTTTTTTTATTTTTTTTTTGTATTATTTTTAAATTTTTTAATTTTATTTTGAAGATCACATTCTAGGGCAATTTAGTGTTATTAGATTTTTACTAAAACTTGTCCTATTGTAAGCAATCAAGCAAATCAAGCAAACTTGATTGTAATATTAGAGTCCTGTCCACCCTAGAACGGGCTAGTCCCAGTTGGGTGACAGAAACAAATAAGCAAAAGGTTAAGGTTTTGCCATTCGGTTCCTGTTATTTTTGTAAGCTAATTAGTGTTTTATAGTAATTAATTATTAAATAAATAAATAAATAAATAAATGTCGATAGCCTTGAGTTTAATTTTGTAAGTAACTGTTTTATTTTGTCTTTCCAATCTTTTATGATTCGACGGAAGAATTTCTATGCAACTCGAACAACAGTGAATTTCGAAAGCGGGTCAGTTCTTTACTAGTCATATATTCTGAATTTATTTGTGCTAAATTTCCATTTAACGTTATTTATTGCGTCAACTGTGAGAATAAAATGTGACCATTGCAACAATATGAGTTCAGTCGCAGTGACCCAAAAGGTCAGCCATAATAATAATAATACAGTTATCTTTATTGTTTACTTATATTTAAATTTAATTTATGCCTTTGTTGACTACGGAATTAACGCGAATAATATTATAGGTTTATACATTGTACATTTACATGTACATTATAGCGAATATAGGTACATTAATTTTAGATAGTATTTTGAATAGTTTTTAAATTTGTTTTTCAGCACTTTACCCTATACCTGTAAGTACCTATATGCTTGCCATAATGTTTTAGTCTGACTTCGCTTTTCTTTGTTCCTTCGGGATCTTAAAGAGCTTAGTAATTTACTTCATTCACAAGTTAACGTGGTTATGCACGACGCAAGTTTTTAAACGACTGCTCAACAAAAAAGGACTGTAATGTGTTCAGGGTTCATCTATGTATGCTTTCCGTTTCTTTATTCCACCATAACTTCTAAACGCCAAAACTAATTTAGAAGTGTGTGGTATTGTTAGAATCGTTATGTCATAGCTCTGCGGCATACGCAGTTAAAACAATAAGGCGGCTGACTGATGTAGATACAGCAAGACTAGTATACTTTAGTTACTTTCATAGCATTATGTCATATGGGATTCTTCTCTGGGGAAGCTGTGCGGACATCAATAACATCTTTATACTACAGAAACGTGCTGTAAAAGCTATATATAAACTTGGTCCTCGAGTTTCACTTAGAGAAAAATTCAAAGAGATAAATATTCTTACTGTTATATATATACGAAAATCTGTTGTATGTCCACAAGAATATTGACAAGTTTAAAAAAAAAACTGACACTCATAATGTTAATACTAGACATAAGCATAACCTTGTTGTACGTGCTACTCGTCTCCACAAAATAAGCAATTCTTTTTTGGGACAATGTATACGCTTCTATAACAAACTTCCTCATACTATTAGAGAACTATCTGTAAATAAGTTTAAAACCACCATCAAAGCAAAATTGTATAAAAAAGCATACTATAGAATATCTGATTATGTAAATGATAAAACGGCTTGGGAGTAAGGCTTGGACGCATCATAAGAATATAAATTAAAAATAATATTTAATTGTGTCTATATGAATAAAGAACATTTTGATTTTGATTTTGATTTTGATTTTTCGAGTGTCATAGGGTACCTTAACTGTCCAAATATCAAGTAATCAGACTACTAAATGTCCAAATGTCAATAATTTAACAGAGATATATCGCGTTTAGTATCAAATGATAGGTCTGATTGAGTACATTCCGGAAATATACTTGTACTTATATGGATAAATACGTAAACCACAAATATTTCATTAAAAAAAAAACGAAATTAAAATTATTATAAATATAATAGTTTACTTTCTGTAACGGCAGAATTAATATATTTACTTGTTAATATATTATTTAATATGTTTATTTTATTTAATATGTTAATATTTAATGTTTAATATATTAGCTAGGATAGTAAGCTAGCAAGCTAGTAACTCTGTCTTCGTGTATACAGAACTAGCTTCATTTATAGGCTAGTAAGCCAGTGAGAAAGCTAATAAATGGCGTTCTATTTTTTGAGCTACATATTAGCACACCCCACCACTGATTTTACTATTAAGCTTGTGTAGGTACTAGCTTCATGTGGCTGACGAAACTAGTATTCGATTGTGTTTTTTTTACGAATACAGTTCATTTTACTTCACGGACGTGTTGTTACCTGAGTCACTGCAATGATACTGGCTTAAAATTATCTGGCATCGTGTAAACAGCAATGGCATGTGCCAGGAGAATAATACCGAGGTTCTAGCTTACTATCCTAGCTTAAAAACTAGGATCGACTATCCCGGGCACTAAATGCAAAATATTCGGTAGCTTCTTCTCTCTACTGGTGCTTAAGTGATTCCTCCCTGTGTATTCAAAAGAATAATGGATTCTTTTGATATCCACAGGGAGGAATCACTTAAGCACCAGTAGAGAGAAGAAGCTAGCGAATATTTTGCATTTAATACCCGGAATAGACGATCCTAGTTTTGAAGCTATGATAGTAAGCAGAGTAAGCAAAGGAGTGATCGCGCAATGGCGCAATCACTCCTTTGCTTACTCACTAGACACTACAACACTAGACTATGCGGATATGGTTTACCTTCATCTGTCTGAAGACCTCCTGGATAAACTCGAACGTTCGCAGAAAGTTTTCATGCAATTCATCTTCGTTCTACTTAAATACTTACATCTACTACTACTTAAATAAATGTGTCTGAATTTAGCAATTAATTAAAGTGGTAGCTTAATTAAAGTGCTTTCTCTTACCATCTTCACCGTCTCTATTAGACCTCTTCATGCCATTTTCATCCCATTGATTACAGCTTCGTTCGGTCTCTGGAAATCTGTTGGAAATCACTTCCTACAGGACTGACTTTTTTCGTATTCTTTTA
The DNA here is from genome assembly GCA_944548615.1 of Micropterix aruncella. Taxonomy (NCBI): domain Eukaryota; kingdom Metazoa; phylum Arthropoda; class Insecta; order Lepidoptera; family Micropterigidae; genus Micropterix; species Micropterix aruncella. The sequence continues at coordinate 3,363,908 of OX155980.1, forward strand.
GCGTGCATTCTGCAAGACTTTGGAATGTTCTCCCAGTTAAATATCTAACGGTTCCGTGCCGCTTGGGCCTGATGACCTGTTTGTTATCTTAGGTCGTCTTAACTAGCGGTTTAACTACCATCCGGTAGCCTCCTCGAAGAGGGACTAACCTGGAAAAACTCCGTGAACCCTGCCACGGCTGTGTCGTGGATAGGTGATCGGTTGTTTCAGTCTGGGGGAACATTTTGCGCGATACTGGACAGTTTGCGCATCGTGCAGCCTTTGCCAATCGACTGTACACTCTCGCGAATAACCGACGGTGGGGGTGAGGAAACGTACGTTTTCTAAGCTTCGGGAGTGGGGGTTAACCTCATGTTACGATCCTTTGGTAACCCGGCCCCTTATAAAATACGGGCAACAGTAAATTTGAACTGAATCACTGCTAACATGTAGGGGCCGCGCAAGCGACTTCGAACTTGCGACCAGACTGGAGGACGGAGAAATTTGGCCAAATCAGGACGCAAGGCAGCCCGCTGAGTGGCACTTCCCAGTGCCTCGCAATGAGGCGTTAGATTCTTATGGACGGATGGCGTAGTTTGACGGTGGATTGTGTTTGTCCTTAAGTCTTAGCGTTTCATCCCATATAAGATAAAATGGCAAGAATCGTTAAAACTTCCTGGTGTTGAGGGTTCGCCTGTAACAGTTAACACTTCCCTACTAGTCTTCCAACACTCATCTTCTGTAGATTCCTTTAAACAGGCTCAAACAGTACTACCTCTCTCAGATGTAGGTAATCAGTATTTTCCCTTTTTTCTTTGTCTCTCCTTTCCAAAACTACTACTCCCGGGCATAAATTATTAATATTTTTTGTTTGTCAGTTTTTTAAGTATTCTTGTATGTTTGTAACTCAGTTACGCGCTCATCGATATTACATCAAAATGTAGCCGTTGAATATCAACAGGTGGCTAAAAGTTCGCCTCTTTGTTAAAAATATAACCGAATAAAGAGTTTTCATTAATTTTATAGTTAAATAATATTAAATTGTAATATTTTTTGGTGTTGTTTCTTTTTATTATTATTTTATTTTTATTCTGATTTTTATATTTTGATAATATTATTCATGTTATTTTTTAAAGTTAGTCTCTCTCTTACTCTAGAACTTTCGTTGGATGCGTTCTATTTTTCTAGTTTTTTTTATATTTTTGTTACTAAATTATTGAAATTTGTGTTTTTTCTTTTTTTTTTCCTAGGTTTTTATTGATTTTCTAAAAGTTTATGGTATTTTGGTAATTAGGTTTTTATTAGACTTTTTTATAATTTTGTTTGAAATTGGAAATGTCAATTTATTTAAAATAATTTTATCGGAAATGTAATTTCTATACCCAGATCGGGTTATTGAAAATAAATATTTACTTACCTATCTTTACCACACCACTCATATTCCTCTGATTGCAAATATTTCTTCAATAAATATTGATTGATTTCTATATTTTGTAACAACTTACGCAGTGGTCCTTGCTATAAATTTTTACACGAGTACGAAAAACCAGAAGTGACCTTGAAGTTTTCATTGTTCATGTAGGTTGTCTGTTTCTTTATTCCACCATAACTTCTAAATGCATGAACCGATTTAGAAGTATGGGGTATTGGTAAAATCGTTATGTCATCCCATGTGCCAAAGGGTACCAAAACTGTTTAAATGACAAATAAATATCTGTCCATATGCCCAGACATTATTAAATTAAGATAAATACGTCGTATTTATTATCAAATAAAATGTCTGATTGAGTAGATTCCGAAAATATATAGATATCTCTAACACTACCACAAATAATTAGTAAAAAAAAACATTTTATTGCTTGAGCACCAAGGGCAACCGACTGCAGTCGTCTCGACTGATGCGGGATACCTCACAAGATACCTGCCGCAGCGTGAGCAGCCCTGCGATGCCACACCCAGAAAGCCGGATCAATGGACCCGGCTCACGTGAACCCCCTCTCCCCCCCCCCCCCAATCGCCCAGCGGAAGAAATCACAGGCTTTGGACAAGATCCGTCGACTGACCCAAAGAATGCGCAATCGTCTTTAACCACTGGATGTTTATAGGGATAACACGCGTCAACGGATCTCAACGGAGCATCCGCAAATTAAATTTTGTGTCAACGATTTTTTGTCATTGCTTCAACGATGAACTTTATTCTGTAAAAACGGGATTTTCTGTGCGAACAAATTGTTTCTAATAATTATAACTACAATAGTTAAGTTTTTTTAACGGCAGTCGCGTTTCAGTTTTGTATTTTTTTTTTGTTTTTATTTTATTTTATATTTCCGCCACCTACCGAAACCCGCATTCGACCGCGCTTTTGCGACCATAAATGGTTCATTATCGAAAATGTCTTATAACTGCCGCTAAACTTCCCTGATTGCACAAATTAAATTAGATAAATTAAATTAGTGAAAAGAATGAAATAATTCGCTATCCTACTATGCGCCTGTGCTTATATTCAAAATAGTTTGTAACTAACATAGTTTTAAGGTAACATTGTTATTATATTAACATATTTTAAATTGAACTTAGATAGGTTTCTCCATTTTGATGTTACTATGTCTGTGAACCGGATTATATCGAGAAGCATCAAGGGGAAATCATATTATCGGACGCGCCCGTAAGCCGCGGCTTACGGACGCGACTGAACAGTATGCACAGTCGTTTGGGACGCGGCTTGCCAGATCTCTATGGGACGTCCAAATCTTCAAGGTCACGTCCGCGATCACGTCCGATAAAGTGCACGGCTCAATAGAAATTCATTACTCAGATAACCTTTCTAATCGCGTCCATAAGCCGCGGTTGAAAGGGCGAACACACTTTCGGACGCGTCCGTTAGCCGCGGCTTATGGCCGCGATCTGTGTAATGAATTTCTATTGAGCCTTGCGCATTATCGGACGTCAGTCTCGGACGCTACCTCGAGGCTTCGGACGGCCGATAGAGATCTGGCAAGCCACGTCCCAAACGACTGTGCATACTGTCCATAAGCCGCGACAGCGGACGCCTCCGATAGTATGTTCGCCCCTTAACGGACGCGTCCGATAATTTGTTTGCCCCTTCAATCGGATGACGCAACCAAAAATGGTGGTGGGTGGCGCAATTCCATATAATTATTGTTTATGAAACGTGCTCGGACGTGCTTTTTTGCCTGCCCGCCAACTTCGCGGACTCGACGGCTGTGTCTCTTCTAGAAATAGAATTTCATCGAAATCCGATATGCTGGGAATTTGACCGCTGCAAATATATTTAAAGGAATAAAAAACATGACTGCCGTTGCAGAAAGTGACCTACTGTATTTATAATTATTTTTATAACGGTTTTATTATTAATATGGTTTATGTATTTATCCATATAGATACATGTATATTTCCGGAATGAATTCATCCAGACCATTCATTTGACACTGAACACGATATATTTAGGTTGACCTATTGACATTTGGATATTTGGACATTTAGAGGACTACTTACTTGATAACTGATTTATACTTGATATTTGATATTTGGACAAAAAGTACCTTATGACACTCGGAGCGACATAACGATTCTAACGAGATTACATACCTACTTCTGAATCGGTTCAAACGTTTATAAGTTATGGTGGAATAAAGAAACTGAAAACATACATAGATATGAATTTATTGCGGACCAGTGCGTCCTTTGCCCGTAATACCACTCGGGATCGGGTGGCCGATACGTCCTTTCAAGAAAGGCATGACAACAGGTCAACATCCACCCCCGCTGCATAGGAGACTCTACAGAAGGAGTGTCCACACTCCCTCATTAATTAGTCACAGTGCACTTGACCGATTGGCTGATGCCGCACGGTGCGCAAACCGTCCGGTACCGCCGGGGGACGTTCGTGTATAAACAAAGAGCGCACCTCACGGACATCAAAACTTTAAAATGGAAAAATCTATGGAATTAAATAATGTGAAACCGGGGGTGCCTTTACCGGGATAAACCTTCTTCGAGGATGCTACTCTGGTTAGCGGCTGAGACAAAAATTATGTATATTTCCGGAATGTACTCAATCAGACCTATCATTTGATACTAAACGCGAATTAAAACAAGACACACACTTACAGACATCTTACACGCACACATACATATAACACGTCATAGTAGGGTTGGTTGTAAGAGATTGTCATATGACAATAAACCCGTCCATTGTGACATTTTCAATGAGCATAAACAAACAAGCATTTTACTTACCGCTAGATAGCGCATCGTGATCACAGCTTTTCATAGCTGTATATAAAATTAAAAAACAAAAAAAAAAAAATGTTTTTAGTTTTTTTTTTAAAATACATATATCAAATGTTGCTTACTTTGTTGTACTGATTCACCCACTAAAAAAATGCCTGTGCAGTAAAAACACCCCATATAAATAAATAAGCTGCCAGGATAAGGAAAGGGAAGATATACTACACCACTGCCCAACAAAAAAGAGTGTTTATCTATGTATGTTTTCCGTTTCTTTGTTCCACCTTAACTTCTAAACGCTCCAACCGATTTAGAAGTATGCAATATTGTTAGAATCGTTATGTCATCCCGAGTGTCATAAGGTACCTTAACTGTCCAAATATCAAGTAATCAGACGACTAAATGTCCAAATGACAATAATAGCATCGCGTTTAATATCAAATGATAGGTCTGATTGAGTACATTCCGGAAATATCATTTATGTCTTATCCTTTATGTCTTAGCCGCTAACCAGAGTAGCATCCTCGAAGAAGGTCTATCCCGGTAAAGGCACCCCCGGTTTCACATTATTTAATTCCATAGATTTTCCCATTTTAAAGTTTTGATGTCCGTGAGGTGCGCTCTTTGTTTATACACGAACGCCTCCCGGCGGTACTGGACGGTTTGCGCACCGTGCGGCATTAGCCAATCGGTAATTCAGTTCGAATTTATCGCGGACCGTTTCGTCCTTTGCCCGTCTGCACACGGGATCGGTATACTTCAGTTATTCGCCGGAGTGCCCGAAGGACATCCCACAGGAGAACTGATCCCCCGTGGCAAGGCAGAGAAACCGGGGATGCCTTTACCGGGATAGACCTTCTTCGCGGATGCTACTCTGGTTAGGGGATGCAGAAATAACGAGCATGGGGTGGTGTCGACTACCAAGGGCGAACACGTCACCTCAGGAAGTTTTAACGATATTGCTCAATCTGTCTCTCTTGATAAGACTTGGGGCGAAACAATCCACTGTCTAGCTACGCCAACTCGCCCATAAGAAGCCAACGCCTTACCGCGAGACACCGGGAATGGGCACACAGCGGCAAACCTCGCGCCCTTACTACCAGTTTTGGCCAAATTTCTGCGGCCACCCGACTGGTTACGCTTGCGCGGTCCTCTCCCGTATGTTAGCGGTGATTCGGCAACATACAGAGGGTTGGAAAGTGGATTGTATACTTGCCGGGACAGTCTTGAGAGTGACAGAACAGATTTTTTTACTTTAGTGTAAAAGGACAGCAAGTAAGTGATGACATTAAAATGTAGTTTGTGTACATATTTTAGTATGTCATGATGAATATGATTTCATGTAAATACTAATAAATAAATACAAACGGAGCTGCCATGGAATTCACCGACCGGAGTCGGGCCCATCATAATACTATTTTTTTTTACACTTCTGGGGGGTGAGCAGTGGATTCCGGACTTACGAACCGGCTGTGGTAGGTTTAGGACAGCTGTCTTGCCACATGTGAGCGTTCACCTTACCACCCATTCACTCCCCCTTCGAAGTAATATAAATTCTAAATTCATGTAAATACTAATAAAACAAAATAAAATAAAATAAAATACAAACGGAGCTGCCATGGAATTCACCGACCGAAGTCGGGCCCATCATATAGTGTTATTACACTTCTGGGGAGTGAGCAGTGGATTCCAGAATAACGACCGGTTGTGGTAGGTTTAGGACTGCTGTCTAGCCACATGTGAGCGTCCACCTTACCACCCATTCACTCCCCCTTCGAAGTAATATAAATTCTAAATTAATGTAAATACTAAATTTTGACGGATTGTCAACTATAACTTGGGTTGTCAACTACAAAGGGCGAACCCGTCACCTCAGTAAGTTTTAACGATAGTGATTGATTGTCTCCCGTGAGGTGAGCGTGGATGACAACTTGGGTTGTCGACTACAGCGGGCGAGCCCGTCACCTCAGGAAGCTTTACCGATTAGTCGTTCTATCTCCCTGGAGTGAGCGCAGAAGACTTGAGGATAAACCAGTCCACCGTCTAGCTCCGCCACAAGCCCGTAAGAGGCCAACGCCTTAACCGCGAGATAGCCAGGAATGTTACCCGGCGGGCCGACACTCACGCCCTTACTTCCGATTGTGACCAGATTACTCCGGTCTCTCGATTGGTTACGAGTTCGAAGTCGCTTGCGCGGTCCTCTCCCTTACGAAGCGGTGAAACGGTGGTCACCGAATCTGTCGCGGACCACAGCGTCCTTTGCCCGGCTGTTCACCCAGGATCGGATGGCCGATGGTCATTTCAAGAGCAGTCGCCGTAAGGTCCGCAACCATCCCCGCTCTAAACAGTACTGCTTCCAGACTCCCCCGACTATTAGTCAGAGTGCACAGTCGATTGGCTTACGCCGCACGGAGCGCAGACCGTCCAGGAGCGCCAGAAGGTTGATTCCTAGGGGAAACTGACCGTAAGGCCAGAGTCCTACCCAGGCGCGCACTTCATGCGTGGAGGCTGTCGGATAGGTGTTGACTTGTGAGGGTGACCAACCCTGAACAGAATCGGTCTTCGTGGCCAACTTAGCAAGGGCCCATTAACTCATTTAAGAGACAATACAAATCTACCGTCTAGCTAAGCCAACATACCCGTCAGATGCCAACGCTTTACGGCGGGGCACCGGGAAAGTTAATCAGCCGGCAGCCTCGCCCCCTAACTACCAGTTTTGGAAGGATATCTACGTCTGGAATTTGCCTGTTTGGGCGCTATCGAGAATGCACACAAAGGTCAAAGAGAGACACACACAAGTAAATATATTAAAAGTAATATAAAACACGACTGCTGTTACCAAAAGGGAACTACTGTATTCATAATTATTTTTAATATGATTTGTTTACGAAATATTTGTGGGTTATGTATTTATCCATATAGATACATGTATGATTTCAGAATGTTCTCAGTTAGACATTTAATTCGTCACGAAACACGATATATTTATGTAGATTCCGACAATTAGTCAACTATCCACTTGATATGCTGACGTGCTACTAGCTCAAAAAATAGAACCCCATCCTAATAAACTATCCTATCTTGAGACGCTAGCTTATTAGCTTTCTCACTGACTTACTAGCCTATAAATGAAGCTAGTTCTGTATACACAAAGCCAGAGTTATTAGCTTGCTAGCTTACTAAGACTAGCTTACTATCCTAGCTAATATATTAAACATATTATATTAACATATTTAATAATATATTAACAAGTAAATTTATTAATACTGCCGTTACAGAAAGTAAACTATTATATTTATAACTAGCTACGCCCAGCGGTTTCACCCGCGTGGTGATGGAAAATTGTGATAATGATGATAGAAAACCATATATCTTTATAAATTATAGCCTATGTGTTATTCTGATGTGTAAGCTATATTATTGTAAAGTTTCATCAAAATCCATTCAGTAGTTTTTGCGTGAAAGAGTAACAAACATCCATACATACATACAAACTTTCGCGTTTATAATATTAGTAGGATTATTTTTATTTCTTTTTTTTTAATGAAATATTTGTGGTTTACGTATTTATCCATATAAGTACAAATATATTTCCGGAATGTACTCAATCAGACCTATCATTTGGTACTAAACGCGATAAATCTCTGTTAAATTATTGACATTTGGACATTTAGTAGACTGATTACTTGATATTTGAAAAGTTAAGGTACCCTATGACACTCGAGATGACATAACGATTCTAACAATACCACAAACTTCTAAATTAGTTTTGGCGTTTAGAAGTTATGGTGGAATAAAGAAACGGAAAGAATACATAGATGAACCCTGAACACATTGCACTCCTTTTTTGTTGAGCAGTAGTTTAAAAACTAGCGTCGTGTATCCCGGGCCTAACCACGTTAAAATATGAAATATTTGTGGTTTACGTATTTATCCATATAAGTAGATGTATATTTCCGGAATGTACTCAATCAGACCTATCATTTGATACTAAACGCGATACTATTATTGTCATTTGGACATTTAGTCGACTGATTACTTGATATTTGGACAGTTGAGGTACCTTATGACACTTAGGATGACATAACGATTCTATCAATACCGCATACTTCTAAATCGGTTAGAGCGTTTCGAAGTTAAGGTGGAACAAAGAAACGGAAAACATACATAGATGAACACTTCTTTTTTTTGCGCAGTGGTGTAAAAACTGCATTCACGATAGAAAAGAAATCAAAACAAACCACCTGTTTGTTGCTCATTTGTTTTATTTAAATTTCATTCGAGGACCGACAATCAAACCTGTTGCCCCCTCTCTGCCGCCACGAGCTCGCTCCGAACGCTGCTTGTAGACGAGTATCTATCTAAAGGTTAGAGTTCAAGCCGCATTATCGACCTCTTTATAGCTTGAAATTTAATATTTGCAATCGTCCGCATTGGCCAATAAATGGGGTTTTTTCGTACGCCTTTGTTTGATATGCAATGGATATTGGATAGATAGATCACATCTTTATTATATTTGATGCCAGGTATATCGACAACGCAACAGTGGTAAAGCCTACATCTTCTTCTTCCTCAAGTGCCACATGCTAAAAGATCATTGGCTAGTCTAAATAGAAAAATATGGACTGTGGTGTTTTAATGAAATCAATGACCCAGGATTTTAAATACAAGATTGATATACAATTGACCATTCTGAATTAGGTACTATATATCTCTAACACAGGGTTGAGTTTTTAATTAGACGAGATATTCCAACCAAACATGATTTCGGCCCAGCAAGCCATCTGTGTACCGAATTTAAGTCTCTAACTCCAAATATTTCGAGATTAAAGTATAACTAGCGCGCCCTCTGGTAGACCGATTCTAACTACAATCTTTCCAACTCTTGCCATGGCCAAATGATGCCGGCATGTCAAATTTCAGCTCAATCGGATGAAGCGTTTAGGCGCTATTTAGGAGGAATACACATTCGCACAGACTCACAGACAGAGTTCAGTCTGGAAATGGTCCTAATCGTCACAGGGGGGGTGTCAGAATGGATATTTTCGTCTTTATGTCGACTTTTTAGCGCGTTCACCATACTTTCCCTGATGGCAGGAAAGTAAAGTAGTAGTTATCACGGGGAGGGCGATGTCTGTTTCGCCCGTCGGCCTCGGCCAGTGAAGTGTTGGAATCAGCCATGCATCTAAACGGATTATCCACCAGCTGAGCTCCGAACACGATCGAATAGTTCGACGAATTTCCTACAAAGGCGGATTACCTAACAGGAATTACTGAGCCCCATAGAAAACACGTTCGCTTAAATTGGGTGAAATAAGCGGATATTATTGATTTACAGGTACGGAGATGACACAGATATTTTAAAGATCCTAAATTTTGAACCAGTTATAGCAGTTAACGTTATAATAATAATAATAATAATAATAATTCGACGTATAAAATCGAAGACTATCGCGGTTGTTTGACATTATAAATAGGATAGAAAACGAATTTACCGCGTGAAATTTGTAGCACCCGACGTTTCGGTGACGTTGCAGCCGGTAAATTCGTTTTCTGTCCTATTTATAAAATAATTAGACGCTTTATTTGCTTTAACAAAAAGGCGAGCTTATTGCCTAAAAGCAATATCTTACAGCTAACCTTAACCTAGTGGAATAACATGTTATGCGGTAAAAATAAACTAATAAATTAAATTTTAATCATTTAAATTCAGCAGGGAAACAAAACAATAAATTTAAGGAAAAACAAACAATAAACCTATAATGACGCAGGGAACGCAATAGGGAGGAAAGAAAAGGGAAAAACAAGGAAAAGTTTATGAGCGTGGGTTCAAGTGTTCTAAGAGCCTGCGTTTGAAGCAAAACAAACTGGGTGCTATCCTTATACGCGTGGGTAAAGCATTCCAGAGACGGGCTCCACGTACAGAGAAGGAGTGCGAGAAGAAATCACTACTGTGACTAAGGATCGAGAGCAGTAGGTTGTCTTCAGATTTCAAAGGGCGCCAGTGAGAAGATAGAGGTTTGAACCTACTTTTAAGATAGTTCGGAGCGGCCCCCTTCAGGACTCTGAAGAGCAAACCTAGGACTCTCGTATATATCTCTTCTTTCTCGGGTCGTCAGCCAGTGAAGTCTCTTTCTGTACTCCGTAATATGCTCAAACTTTCTTAGGTCGTAAATGAATCGAATGCAGACATTTTGCAGCCTTTCTACCCTGGTGGCTAGATCTTCCTTGATGTCGCTGAAAAAACTGAGGTCACGATGGCAGAGAATATTATGTAGAGTAGTGATTTCAAAATGCGAACATTTCCATCTTCGAAAAAGAAACATATGTAGTATAATGTGTTTTGCTATTGCTTTACGTTGATGTAAGATGGAAAGAGTTACGTACAGGTTCGAAAGTGGACACAATTAAAATTAATGTGGTTTTCGCCATTGTTTTCATGGCGATCGGTTGAGCGCTATAGGAGTTGATGTGTTGCAGCGCCATCTAGTGGTAAGCTACAACAATGTGGATATCATGAAAACCTTTTCCATTAAAAAAATCATACATGTGGCAACTTTCATGGAGATCGGTCTTACCTAAAGGGGTAATCATATTATCGGACGCGTCCGCGAGGCGCGGCTTATGGACGCGACTGAACAGTATGCACAGTCGTTTGGGACGCGGCTTGCCAGATCTCTATTAGACGTCCGAAGCCTCAAGGTGACGTCCGCGACTGACGTCCGATAATGTGCACGGCTCTGTAACGGATCTTAAGTCCACTACATACGATCAACAAATGCATCGATTTCCAGTGAAATCCACTGACACAATTCAGCTATTATTTTGACTCGTGCAGCTATGAATCAGCACGATGAAACAATACTTTTACTCAGAATATTTCAAATTGCATTATTGCACGGCCTATATAAACCGGCCAAAAAGCAACCACATTATCAGTCCCCGATTGATCACCTTCCCCCAAGGTTGCGACGGCATATCCGGTACCCCTCTACGAGGTCGCTCAACGGATCCGGCTCCTTGGTTTCCTTTCCTCATTTTCCCTGAGTCTCGAAGCATCAGTCTGTAATCCCACAGACTCGAGCCGTGCCCAGTACAAGATACTAGGAGCATACATACAATCCTCATCCACTTTCCTACATAACCGCCGTCGGGCAACCCTCGCGTCTCGATAAAGTAATCCGGGCACTCGTTAATTCGGCAAGCGTTATAACCGGCAATATTCAATCGATTCAATCAATAAACATCTTCTGCTTCATCAAAACCGCCTTTAAATACGGAGATAACTCGTCAGTTGACACCACCACCTCACATCGAATAATTTGGAGTCTTGTGAGGGGTGGTCCCTCACTGCTCAATAGAAATTCATTACACAGAATAACCTTTCAGTCGCGTCCATAAGTCGCGGCTAACGGACGCGTCCGATAATATGTTTGCCCCTTTACGGTTTGGGTGACTATAAAGTTCGGACCAAAGGAGTAACAAAATAGAGAACGGGAGTGCGAAGGCGGGATGTGAGTGAATGCGTTCACCGAATAGAAAGAGATAGGGGCATGTGGGGCCCTCCTCTATACTTGTCTAGTTGCGTATGCGCGTTTATCCATAGCATAGCAGACTTATGCCGTTGAAGCGTTGCCATAGCCTTTTCTTAAGAATAAAGAGTTTAATTATTATTATATATATACGCGACGTTTCCGTGCATGCGCGACTAGACAAGGATGGAGGAGGTACTATGTGCTGCTGTCTCTTTCTATTCGGCTGACACATTCTCAGGCTGGTCACGGGGTCTAGTGGTTATATGTCAATGGTTCGGACAACAGTCAGATATACCAACATCCATTTTTATACACATATATGAAAGCTATATAGTCAGACAATGTATACATGAATACTTATATAAAACTATTATTTAAATGAGTAAAATATTCTTTAAGTCATGGCCCTCGATTTCGGTCATATCATAGAAAGGGTGACCTATCAGTCCCTTTTTAATGTTTTTTACTTTACCGGCCAATCACCCAACAAATACGTAAAGTAAAGAAGATGTATATAAGAAGATATATACATCCCCCCCTCCCCCCCTTCCTCGCCAACCCCCCTCCCCCTCTCACGAGATAATTAAAACCATTTCCAGACTGTCTGTCTGTGTGTCTGTTTGTCTGCTAATTCCTCCACGATAGCGCCTAAACGCTTCATCCGATTGAGCTGAAATTTGCCATGCAGCCATCGTTTGGTTATTGGAAAGAGTTGAAAAGTCCAGTGTGGTTGAAATCGGTCCTCCAGAGGGTTAGCTTATCATACTTTAATCTCGAGATATTGGGCTTAAAGTCTTAGAAATATATTCGGGACTTAGGTGGCCGGTTGGGCCGAAATCCCATTGTGAAAGTTTGGTTGGAATATCTGTGATATTTCAAATCTAAATTGCGGCGTCACGCATTTTGATTCTAAGTTTAAATTTATTCTAAATTTTAATATATTGCGGCGTCGCGCGTTTAAATTTAAATGCCCCACATAATTCGATTTTTGAATTGAATGATCGTCCTTGGCTAATTGCCAGGAAAGTCTTGTGGTGACCTAGCCGTTTTTTATTTTATCTTGCGTCGTCCAGCTGTTTAATATTAGTAGGGATAGAAATAAGGTAATGATAGAATTTAGATAATGATAGAATTTAGATGATGATAGAATTTAGTAGATGATAGAATTTTGCACACGAAACCAACTAGACAACTCCCGAGTGATAATTTGAATGTACCTAGGATGAAGACGTCTTTCGGACAGCGACACTACTCTTTCATAGCTACAAGACTTTATAATAAATTAAGCAGTGACATAAAAACCAGCCCCAATTGACATTTGTTTAAAAGCAAAATAAATAAATGGCTGTTGCAAGAAAAGCGTTTATCTATCCATGCCATGATCGATGTAGTAGAATAAGTTGAAGTTGACATATATTGTGTATATATTATGTATGTATGTGTGGGCCCTTGCTGAGTTGGCCACGAAGTTCTGTTCAGGGTTGGTCACACTCACGGGTCAACACCTATCCGACGGCCTCCACGCATGAAGTGCGAGCCTGGGTAGGACTATGGCGTTATGGTCAGTTTCCCCTAGGAATCAACCTTCTGGCGCTCCTGGACGGTCTGCGCACCGTGCGGCGTAAGCCAATCGACTGTGCACTCTGACTAACAGTCGGGGGAGTCTGGAAGCAGTACTGTTTCCTATAGAGCGGGGGTGGTTTCAGACCTTACGGCGACTGCTCTTGAAACGACCATCGGCTATCCGATCCTGGGCGAACAGCCGGGCAAAGGACGCTGTGGTCCGCGATAGATTCGGTAAACACTGTTTCACCGCTTCGTAAGGGAGAGGACCGCGCAAGCGACCTCGAACTCGTAACCAATCGAGAGACCGGAGTAATCTGGTCACGATTGGAAGTAAGGGCGTGAGTGTAGCCCCGCCGGGTAACATTCCTGGCTATCTCGCGGTTAAGGCGTTGGCCTCTTACGGGCTTGTGGCGGAGCTAGACGGTGGATTGTTTTGTCCTCAAGTCTTCTGCGCTCACTCCAGGGAGATAGAACGACTAATCGTTAAAACTTCCTGAGGTGACGGGCTCGCCCGCTGTAGTCGACAACCCAAGTTGTATGTCTGTGTGTATATGTGTATTCTAATGTATTTAGTATTTCTATTTCCTATATAATATTGTAATTTTCATTATTTTTTATTATTATATATATTTTTGTTATAATTATACATACTTTTTAATTATTATTATTTTTATTGTGTTTGGTTGGTTCATTGACCCTTGTTTTAAATGTAAAAATATAAATTGCTTGCACTGGAACAGGTATATCCCAGTTAGGCAGAACTAGCCAGTGAATGAAAGAGGAAAGTTTTTGCCATTTGTTTTAACCCATATATGTATGCCCAGAACTATTTTGGGATTTCGATTTTGGTTATTTCCAGATATGTTTATGTTGATAGGTCCCTATAACAGTATTGACTTGTTTGTTTTTTTTTTTTTTGTTACCTAGGTATTTTAGATGTGTTTGGAAACGAAACAATTGGCATCCCTATCCCCTATCCCATCCTACATCCCTTAGAGTATTAATATTAAGCTACATCCCTTCTGGTTACAGTGTACAGTAGTTTTAAGGCAACATATTTTCTCTCTCCAAAAACGAGCCATAAGAATATTGATAAACCTTAACCATAATGAATCATGTCGTGGTCACTTCAAAAATCTCAGTATTCTAACGCTACCATCACTATACATATTTGAATGCATAAAATTAATATTAAAAAACATAGGAAAGATGAAGACCCAAAAAGAAATTTACTCGCATTTCACCAGATGTAGGCACAACTTAGCATTACTCCGTCCATCTCTGGAATTATTCAAAAGGGATCCAAATTACGTTGGAATGGCGTGTTACAATAAACTGCCTGAGAATATTAAAATTATATGTAGAAACGGAAAAATAGCCCAATTTAAATCGAAATTAAAAGGCTACCTTATTGCGAGAGAATTGTATAATATAAACGAATTATAATTAGATGACTGACAATTTCCATCTCGATTTTATTTATTTAACTTGACATTTGTACATTTTACTGATTATTATATTATTCCTATTATTTCTAATTGTCTCCCATAATCAATTATATTTCTTATTTATAGGACTATTTAATTTTAATATTATAATTTCATAACTAACTGTAGTTATAAATATCTAATATAATTCAATTGTGTGGTGAGTCTCTAATGAAATATTTAGTATATATTTTAAAGTTATGTTAATATTAGGCGGCTATATAAAGTGTCTAATCAAGTATGTATAAGTTTTTAAAGACAATAAATGCGATTTGATTTGATTTGATTTGGCAAATATCTTACCTTCGTTATAGGCAATTCAAACAAAGATGTTATAATGAGTTCATTTAATATGTATTATTCTTTTCACATGCAATCGTAGTAAAAAAAATAGGAATAAAATGTAGAGTAACATTTAGAATCTAAATTTACTTCTCACTTTTAACAAAAAGTATCTGTTAGCCTTTTGCAATATTCACATCCAGTCTACTTGGTGCCCTGCTAATCATGTGCCCGGAGTTATGCTTTCGTACTGATGAAGGGACATTTGTAGATACCCGTTTGCAAGGTCCCATTCTGTTGCTGTTTATCATTGCCATACTTTTGAAGTAAGGTTCCGGCAATGCTACGTCGAAACTCCAGCTTATCTATATTCTTGAAAAAAATACGAGCTAGCAGGGTCGCATTCGAGACTTCCGATGCTTTTACAAAAGTACCTACTACTTCTTGTTTCGTTTCCGAATCACTGGGCATATATGTATGGGATAATAGTATACTTATTGTAAATGGTTATTTTAGTATACTTATTGTAATGGTTTTATTTGATAATTCCAATAAAAAATAAAATAAATAAATAAATGCTAAGGTATGAGTAGCTTTTCTGTACTTTTTCCAGTCTTTATCAATTGCTATACCGCTGTCGTCGATGTTTAAATTCCTAGTTTGCAACCATCGATAGAGGTCGATCCGGCGGCACCTGTAGCGACTGTACCTAACGGCTTTGAGATAAAATGCGAAACCAGCGGATTGGCAACGTCGCACTAGCGGCTAAAAATAGATCTGTGTCAATTCCCAAAAGCTATGAGACGTAGCTCTCGTTAAAATTCGTTGCGATAGGGTTACCACATGTAGAACGATAAAGAGGACGCGTCCTACTTTCATCAAGACTTCATTTAAATCAAACGCAAAAAAAAGTTTATACTGATAGCAATGAAGGAGTTGTCTATATCTATTATGATTATATATCTATTTATCTACTTATGATAAAGCCATTATCCAAATCTTTAATTTGCAGTAGAAAATTAAATATAGAGAAGATTCTAGGATAATTACTAGGATTATTACTGGGATAATTACTAGGACAATAATTATGGTTATAGACATTGTTCTATATATTTAATCAGCAATTGTCATTATTATACTCACTTCTAATTATTGGTGATTCTCATACTGACTATCACACTATCACGACACAACAGTCACAACAGTCACCACTATCACGACAGTTAATTTCTAATTTCATATTGTGTATAAAATCGAACACTATCACGGTTGTTTGACGTTATAAATAGGATAGAAAACGAATTTACCGCGTGAAATTTGTAGCACCCGCGCGCGCGCGCGAATTTTTAAAATCCTTCTTGCACACAACACTCACTGTATCCTGTCTTACGTCTTTGCGTTCGGCGTTCGGCGACGGGAACATTTTAAGAGGAGGGTTCCTCGTAGAAGAGAGTTTGTAACCGTTGTCTATATTGAAGTTCGGGGTTCTTTGTATTTCTCGTTCTACATGTGAAATGCCATTGAAGCCCTTCTCGGATCATGCGAGCTACTTTCCTCGCATGATCCGGGAAGCCATTGAAATAAGAAGAACCCCGAACTTCAATAGAGACGACGGTTACAAACTCTCTTCTACGTGGAACCCTCTTCTTAAAATGTTCCCGCCGCCGAACGCCGAACGCAAAGACGTAAGACAGGATACAGTGAGTGTTGTGTGCAAGATGGATTTTCAAAATTCCCGCGCTCCGAGCCCGGCCCCCCACCACCGTTATAACCTACGCAGTGGCGGCAGCGGTATGCGGCCTACCCGCAAAACAACGGATTGACAGCTCTTCAGTCTACCCTTGACAACGGCAGCTGCAACGTCACCGAAACGTCGGGTGCTACAAATTTCACGCGGTAAATTCGTTTTCTATCCTATTTATAATTCATATTGTGTATTCAAAAATGTATGTTGTTTATAAAGATTCTCCGACTTCACAAATCCAATCCGATTGCAAAAGGGGGTGAGAAAGGGAAACGTTATTTCTCCAAAAATGTGTACCTTTGCATTGCAGGACGTTTTCAAGCCTTTGAACTGGGACGTATATAGCATCAACATCAATGGCGAATACATCACTCGCCTCCGATTCGCCGATGATGCGGTTATCATGGCGGAATCCATGGACAACCTTTTATTTTTATTTTATTTTTATTTTATTATTGTTAAGGAAACAAACAGCTTTTACGAAACATTGGGTATAAAATTATTAACTTTCAAAGATAATGCTAATAACATGTTTCCACTTAAATAGCACCTTGGCACAATGCTCAGAGACCTCAATACCGTCTCCTAACAGGTGACGTTAATTGATAGATACATACATGGCAACTAGAGCTGTCAACTACAACGGGCGAAACCGTTACCTCTGGAAGTTTTAACGAAATATGAACGTTCTGTCTCCCATGAGGTGAGCGCAGAAGACAGGACAAAACAGTCCACCGTCAAGCTCCGCCACATGCCCGTAAGAGGCCAACGCCAAACGGTGAAACGGTGTCAACTGAATCTATCGCGGACCACGGCATTCTTTGTCCGGCTCTTCACCCGGAATCGGGTAGCCGATAGTCGTTTCAAGAGCAGTCGCCGATAGGTCAACGACTACCCCCGCTCTTTAGGAGACAGTACTGTTTTCAGACTTACCCTCCCCCCCCCCCCCCCCCGAACTGTTAGTCAGAATACACTATCAATTGGATTACGCTGCACGGTGCCACACCGTCCAGGAGCGCCAGAAGGTTGACTCCTGGGGACACTAGTCCTAAGGCCAGAGTCTTACCCGGGCTCGCACTTTATGCTTGGAGGCCGCCGGACGGGTGTTGAGCCGTGAGTGTGACGGACCCCGAACAAATAAGGTATTCGTGGCCAACTCAGCAAGGGCCCATTAGCTCTTAATACATATAGGGCAAGCTAATAAAAGCGTGTTAAAATAGACATCGTTTGTGCTTTTTTCATACCTCGATGGCATCAACTAGGAAAGAATTGTTTTTGAGGCAGCCTGAAGTTTCTGTACCGATGAAGGGAAATGCATGAAGCTTTTATGTACTGGCTGTCTAAAATACACATTGCGGTGCATAAACTCACTCAACCTCATAAATACTTACGAAAAAATCGCGTTGGTTTTAATTGTTGATAACTACGCTTTCAAACGAGTCACTATACTTATTAGTTGATGCGGTAATAGCTTCTTTTGCAGCAAGGAAAGCTCGACTCGTAAAGCGTGGTTATATAGTAAACTTGCAGGTAACTAAGGATTGAAGCTTGGCGTTGTCTACAGCGGTTGCACTCGTATGTATTCTATGCCACATAACTGTGCATTTACACCAACTTGGGTTGTCGACTACAGCGGGCGAGGCTGTCACCTCAGGAAGTTTTAACGATTAGTCGTTCTATCTCCCTGGAGTGAGCGCAGAAGACTTGTGGACAAAACAGTCCACCGTCTAGCTACGCCACAAGCCCGTAAGAGGCCAACGCCTTAACCGCGAGATAGCCAGGAATGTTACCTGGCGGGCCGACACTCACGCCCTTACTTCCAATTGTGACCAGATTACTCCGGTCTCTCAATTGGTTACGAGTTCGAGGTCGCTTGCGCGGTCCTCTCCCTTACGAAGCGGTGAAACGACGTATACCGAATCTATCGCGGACCACAGCGTCCTTTGCCCGGCTGTTCACCCAGGATCGGATGCCGATGGTCATTTCAAGAGTAGTCGCCGTAAGGTCCGCAACCACCCCCGCTCTATAGGAAACAGTACTGCTTCCGCACGGTGCGCAGACCGTCCAGGAGCGCCAGAAGGTTGATTCCTAGGGGAAACTGACCATAAGGCCAGAGTTCTACCGAGGCTCGCACTTCATGCGTGGAGGCCGTCGGATAGGTGTTGACCCGTGAGTATGACCAACCCTGAACATAATGGGTCTTCGTGGCCAACCCAGCAAGGGCCCATTAACTCCCCATGTGCATTTACACTAAGCGAGCGAATGCTCATTCTACCCCTGCTCTGCCAAAATCACTTGACTTTAACCAGAGAGGGGGAAGCTTAAGAGCATTCTAACCGCCATTCGGCGGTAACGACATAGAATGATCTATAAAACAAAGAGTTGCTCACTCGTTTAGTGTAAATGGCGCTGGAGCGCGCTAACAGTAGCCTAGAGCATTCGTTCGTATTCAGATGCGCTCGCTCACTTAGGCGGCCTCTTCAAAGCGTTCTAAGCATTCTACGTGCCAAAATCTTTATTTGGAAGGAATTGCATCCCTGAAGTTTTTATTCTTTCTTGGAAATCGTTCATCAATTGAAGATAACAGATGACCAAAATCGTCTATTGACGTTCTGTAAAGTTTCTAATGTTACACTCTTGGTCTGCTATCCACTAGAGCTGTCATTTTACCAACAGCGCTCTTTTCTTTACTTTTTCTTTTTAATTAACTGGTGTATTACGATGAAAGAAGGACTTGCTGTTATACAATCGTCATCACAGACATCATCCGTGAGATTACGTGCAGTCTCGGATAAGTTGATAACTTCTGAGCATTCATTCGCTACATTCTAGGGCTGAAAAGTAGCTAGAATGCGAAATCGTTCCACCGTTATTGCTCTAAAAGGTTCTATGCGAATTCTATTGCAATAAGAGCTCGGCCATATCCCACGAGGAAGTACATCGGCATGACACCAGGAATAAAACCTTGTATCTCCAACCGTTCGTAGCACGTACTGCCAAGTTCCAGGCGACTAGTCGATACTTAGGCCTCAAACTTTTCAATAAGTTGCCCGAAAGATTACAAGCAACTAAAAACATCGATATTTTCAAAAGATCCATTCGAGTCTATCTGCTTAAAATCAACATGTATGCTCATAACGACTTCTTAAAATATTTTGAAAATACATAGCATTGTATCTACCCATTTAATCTAATACATATTATTTACAGTTTATTGTTTGTTGTAAACTGTTATCATATAGTCTATGTTTTTGTAAATTGGTAAGTTTAAAGCTATATATTGTATATCATCTCTTGTCTAAATTGAGTAACTAGTTTAAGATCAATTACTGTCATTCCTACACAATTGTATGGTTGTATTGGAAATAAATACTTGTTATCTTATCTTATCTTTTATCTTATCTTATGTTCTGGATCTATTATAAATGATCTCAGTAAAAAAATATGCAGTGCCATATTCGCCATTAGAAAGATAAGAAGTTTATGCGGTTTTGAAGCAGCTAAATCCGTTTATTTTGCATATTTCCACTCCCTAATAACGTATGGCCTACTGTTTTGGGGAATGGCACCAAACTCAAAAAGAATTTTTCTCCTCCAGAAAAGAGCGGTACGCAGTTTATATAGAGTCTCACCAAGAAGTTCTTGTAAGCCGCTATTTGTAAAATCAGGAATAATGACTCTATTTTCTTCTTACATCTACCAAAATATTATGTACGCTCGTAGACACCTAACAGAAGCTCCGGTGAATAGTGATTTTCATCATCACGATACGAGGAATAAATCCAATCTCCACATAAACCGACAGCGACTTAGCAAAGTGCGAAACAGTTTTATTCACCAAAATTTGTCCTTCTATAATAAGATTCCAGAGCAAATGAAAAGCCTTGGAGAGGACCAATTTAAAAAGATAATTATACATAATTTGGTAAGAAACCCAATTTATGGTATAAGAGAGTTTGAAAATTCTGAGTTTATTTTCCATGTTGATGATTAATGAAATGCGTAAAGTTTTAAACATAATGGTATTATGATAGCTGACATTCTAATTTTCATATAATTAAATTCATTTTTAAAGAAAAATACGAAGGCATATTCCTGGATTGGCAATAAAATATATATTTTTTGATTATTCTACATAGAATTTGCATTTCTATTTTAATATATTATTCTCCCTGACTCATTACATTAGCATATTTTGATTATTTGTATGTAGGTAATATTGAATATAATATTACAGCCATGACAACTATCACGATAGTTATGTTTATAATAATGAAATTTTTAGCATTTAATTTTGTGACGCATCCAAGTGTAGGAATGCCTATCTACTGGAGTAGTTGATTGTATTGTATTGTTTTGTATTGTATTGTATTAGTGTAAATGATCTTTTTCCTCGACGAACAAGAATAGCTAATAATCATTTATACTGGAAGAGCAAGAGCAAGAGCAGAATGCGTTAGCTCTTGCTCTACGTTCGTTTAGTTTTAATGTACAGCAAGAAAAAAATATTTGCAAACGGGTAATAAAGAGTGCAAATTTATTTAACGGTTCTTACTACCCGGTCACAAACAAACACACCGAGTATTTGTTTCGTGTTTTTTAAAATCAATAATCTGAAATGCTGGAGGGGAGCGGCAGAATGTTCAGTTTCTTTCCGGCTCGGAGAAATCGTAGACTTGGCTGACACGTGATACGTTGGGTGACATTTTATGCCTCAAGTGAAAAGATAAAGAAAGAAAGATTGTCTAATTCTGACATTTTCTCCTAAATCATTAAATTACAGGTCCGTTATTGTTTATTGATTTCTCGTAATCTGCGCCTGTCAAATTAAACACCAAACATTACAAAATAACTATATTTTCTTTATTGATTTCGAAGATTGTCTAAATTGATCGTCTAAATTTGTAGAGAAAATGGCTACCGGAAATGAATTCAGTATGGTCTGAAACGAGTTCCTCGTTTAATATTGCGACTTATTTATTTACTTTTTAATGTTTTACCTTAATTTGTTCAATTTTCTATTGCTTTCGTAAAGGTTGCTATTTTGGAACGTTGTACGAGCCGTATGCACGATGCCTAAATGCTTCCGCATGCATGGTGAGTTGTTAAGGCGAGATAGTCCTTAAAGGACAAACATTTGCACTCTGTTTCTTGCAATTTGATTTGCAAGCTTAGCTTCGTAGCAAAGTTGCATAAAACGTCGGTCGTAGACAGAAATTTCATTTTGGGCCCACGAACTACCTTGGGCATCAGTGCGCTGCACCGGCTGCACCGGGTTAGTTACGCCACTGGCTATAATATATAATTTAAATCCTATTTATATGATAATTTGAGTAGTTGTAAGATGTACGACGGAAGATTTATCAACTAGATATAAGCTAGCAAAGATTAACACACTACCGAAACTCTTTGGCAATATTGTAATATATGTATAGGTGCGTTTATTCCATCTTAGTGCGACAACTAGAGCTGTCAAATACAACAGGGGAACCCGTCACCTCAGAAAGTGTTAACGATATCATATAGTTTTGTCTACCGTGAGGTGATCTTCAGGATACCTCTGGCCTCCTGACTGGGTACAGGTTCGAGGTCGCTTGCGCGGTCCTCTTCCTTACGTAGCGGTGATACTGTGTCTACCGTATCTATCGCGGACCACGGCGTCCTGTGCCCGGCTTATTCACCTGGTATCGGGTGGCGAATGGTGGTTTCAAGAGCATTTGCCATAAGGTTAACAACTACAACCACTCTATTGGAAACATTACTGTTTCCAGAGTCCCCCGGCTGCTAGTCAGAATGCACAATCGATTGTCTGATGCCGCACGGTGCTCAAACCGTCTAGGAGCGCCCGAAGGTTGACTCCTAGGGGAGAGAGACCAGCAGGCCAGCGTCCTACGCTGGATCTCAGTTCTGCGTGGAGGCCGCCGGATGGGTGTTGATCCGTGCGTTTGACCGACCCTATACAACTGGGTCTTAGTGGCTAAACTGCAACAGGGCCTATTAGCTCCCAAAAGATCGCCAGATGTTACTGCGACAAGTCGCCGATTCCGTTCTTCTGTGTGCCCCCCCCCCCCCCCGGACACCCCCGGGACGCCCCCGGGACGCCTCCGGGACGCCCCGGGGAGACCTGTTACGCTCATTGGGAATACTGCAACTTCCAAGCAAATTTATAATGGACATGCAGGACGTATTTAGGAACCCAAAATAATTTCCAAATAACAAAAATGTGCATGGTTACTCAACAAGATATGGACTCCCTTAGTGCGGTGAGTCATTCACTGACAATATCAGAGCTGTCAGTTTGTGCCATTGTGCGCTGTAAACAAGCTCTTTTTGCCACCATAGAAACAAAAATAACAGATACCTAACATTACATTACATTACATTTTCGTCGTGTCCAATTGACGGCTAAAGACCGCTCTTGGACGTGTCAATATAATTGGGTTAGGTAGTAAGTTTAGTTACTACACTTTACTGAACATACATAGGTAGTCAAGAATTAACTACTAGATTGTCAAACTATAAATATAAATAATCAAAATAGAAGCCTAATATTTGAAGTAGTTAGTAATTTGAAAAAATACGTAGTAAAATAATTATTCATCGTAATATTCCAATTGTCAGTAAAATGTTAAATAATCAAATTAAATCTACGTTATGCATTTTAAACTAAAAGTACAGATATAAGATCATATAAAATAATCAGACAATAAGGCTCTACTTTTTTAAGTAATTTAAATGGGCACAATATTTGAAAAATCATGCCCATCAAATTCGGCCAGATTATAGAAAGTGTCTTATCAGCATCTCCTTGATGTTTTTTTTGAATTTTTTGTCCTCCAGCTGTTTAAATTTTGTAGGGAGTAGATTATAGAATTTAATGCTAAGGTACAAGTAGCTTTTCTGTACTTTTGCCAGTCGTATTCGGGGTACGCAGAAATATCGTAGCATTGTTAACGTTCACTATACATAAATGCATCTAAAAAGGACCGATTTTGGCGATTTTTCTAAGCGCGAAAAACTGCGCCGCCAGTTTTTGGTCGATTTTGTGAATAAATACTAACAATATCGTTTTTTCATGAGTATCCTCTTGTAACCTAGAAATGTTAAATAATCAAATTAAATCTACGCTATGCATTTTAAACTAAAAGTACAGATATAAGACCATATAAAATAATCAGACAATAAGTACCTTTTTTAAGTAATTTAAATGGGCACAATATTTGAAAAAATCATGGCCCTCAAATTCGGCCAGATTATAGAAAGGGTGGCCTATCAGCATCTCCTTGATGTTTTTTTAAAAAAAATTGTCCTCCAGTTGTTTAAATTTTGTAGGCAGCAGATTGTAAAATTTAATGTTAAGGTACAAGTAGCTTTCTGTACTTTTGCCAGTCGTATTCGGGGTACGCATAAAAGGGAGCTACCGCGGGTATGGTAAGAGTGAATGTCTGCATTAATTGGTGTTTCTGGTAGGTGCTGTCTAGCATACATTAAACACTGGTATATGAACGCCGAACAAAAAGAGTCCTTACTAGTAATAGACATTTTGACAATTGGAACCGGTTAAACCCGCTGAAACAAATTTAATTTCTTCATTGACTGCTACATCAATCTGATAACGGGCTAACTAACTACTGAAGATGTCACCTGTACAAGAAGCCTGTCACCTGTGAAGCTGTACAAGATTGTCACGGTGGCAATCAGAAGCATTTCCCCAAAGTTAAATTCCGTAAGTCATCAAAGAATGAAAGCATGACTGATGGAGTAGAGTAGATTGTCCCGGTTTCCTCGTCTGCATTTGGTGACCCTAGTTGGGAAGGGATGAGCGACCGGTTTTGGTGAGATGCATAATATGATGTGAGATTCCACCTCCCCGTTCTACGCGAAAAACCAGTCTGTCTGGCTTAGCTTTTTAGCGAATCTTAGGCCATTCGCGTTGCACTGGTTGTCTCTCTCTATTTTACAGCACTGCCAAGGAGTCGTAAGTTAGATATTGACTGGCCAAGTCATGGGGAGGCGATGTGGGTATCCAACCATTTCAAAAAAATGGTATATATGTACACGATAACTATTAGATTCTTACTTATAATAATAATTATTTATTCAGACTGGCCTATTACAACGTAGATAAATAAGGTTTCAGTTAGAATTCCAAATTGAAGTAATGTTTAATTTAAAGCTATGGTAATCCTTTTTTTAAATCTTTTAAGTACCTATTAATTTATTTTTTGATCGTTTCTTATTGCTCGGATATTTACTTGTGTGTAATAATGAAACAGTTGAAAAGCCGCTTTATCTATACTATCTATACTAATATTATAAAGAGGTAAAGTTTGTGACGTTGTAGGAAGTAATCTCTGGAACTACTGAACCGATTTTGAAAATTCTTTTACCAATAGAAAGCCACGTTATTTGTGAGTGTCATAGGCTATATATTAATATATTTGTGAGTGTCATAGGTGGTAGTTGGATTAAGTAAGTCGGAGAAAAACGGTCGAATGAAAATGTTTCTTACTCGAACGTTGCTTTAACGATAAGAGATATATGATTGAGTTCTAGAGAAAAGTTGTAGAGCTTGGTAATGCCTATAAAAAAGTCAGCGACAGCATATGTCTAACTTTTATATTTTAGTCACAAAAAGTAGTATTTTATATTTTAAAAATAATGTAAATCGTTAGGTCATGTTTATTGGTCATATTATCAACAATTATGAATTCTTATCAAAATAAGTAAATTTATCGTCTCAAGTGTTTAAAACAAAAGACTTCTCCCTTTTACTGCATATAATTTCCCATTTACTGCATAAATAGTTAAACAGATAATACGCTCACAAATAAGACACTCACAAGAAGACACTCACAAATAACGGTATTATAGTCAAATTAGTATGCAAATACATGCATACATATGCAGGTAAAATATAACCCTTCTTTTGGGAGTTAGGAAATAAATCATAGCATTCAGTACTAACCGAAACACACTCATAATTTCATCACAGGTAAAAAGTTTTACCGCCCAACGAAGTGGGCACGCGTCAGCTAGTTTTCTATAATGAGGTCCTGTGCCGGTGTCTCCATTGCAGATTCTTGCGATCTGACACAACAGTTAACGCAAATGTATACTCACTATAACTGCAAATAATAATGGGGAAGCGCGTGAATACAGCCGATCCTGTCCATTGCTCTTCGCTAACGCTTCTTAGCCACAATGCACGACCACACACTCCCACACCCCCCACATTCATCCGCGCCTGGCTACGGATTAAATTACCGATTTGGAACCAAATGGACCGATTGGTAGGACCGATTTGGTAGGGATAGAATTAACGAAATCGCAGTAAATTCTGTTGATGGAATGTTTTAAAAGAATAGAATAATAATTTAATAGAATAGAATAACTTTATTGTGCTATAAAAACATAATGAACGCTGGTTTTATGAAAAAGACAATTTATGCACAAATGGCGGACTTATCGCTATAGCGATATCTTACAGTCAACCATTTGATAAAATAATTCCTAATTTTCACTGTACGATACACAAAGAAGTAGCAAAGTTAAATTTAAAATCAACTTATACAAATATATGTCAATAATTTATGCTAAGGTTGCCCAGGGAAGGATAAAGAAGAGGACAAGGTGAGCTATTTGGGTGAGGCTATTTGGCTAGTGGCTGTGTAAAATTAAAAGTTACTCCAACAACTTTTTGAAAGTATGCAACGAAGGTGCATGCCTGATAGTGAGGGAGCTGATTCCATAAACGAGCAGAATGGACCGAAAAAGAGTGCGTGTATACAGAAGAATGATGCATCGGAATGGCGAGTTATCCCGGCTTGATCGAAGTGGGAGCTAATGGGCCCATGATGGGTTGGCCACAAAGACCCATGTGTTCAGGGTCGGTCACACTCACGGGTCAACACCCATCCGACGGCCTCCACGCACGGGGTGCGAACCTGGGTAGGACTTTGGCCTTGGTCAGTTTCCCCTGGGAATCAAACCTCTGGCGCTCCTGGACGGTCTGCGCACCGTGCGGCGCAAGCCAATCGATTGTGCACTCTGACTAACAGTTAAGAGTTTCAAGGCGATAGGTGAGGGCAGCAATCCCCGCCCACCGCCAGGGCAGTTATAACGACGAGGGTCGTCTTGTCTGCTCGAGATGTCGTGCTACGACAACCCTGCGCGTACCAGAAGGGTAAAACGCGTAGGGGGTGAAATAGGGTAAACCACCCCCCCCCCCCGTATCGCCCCGAGAACCCATTTATTCATAAGAAAAGTATTAACAAAAAGAAAAATTTACAAAAATATTTCAAAATTAAAAATTTCTCAAAAGAAAAAGAAAATATCAACAGATAGCGTGAATTTAGGAGCCGGTAAGCGTGGTAGAGGACGCCCTAGAAGGATGATGGTGAAGGCGCACGGTCCGTGGGCAGGTCTCGGAGCAGCCACGGGGGGGAGGAATCCCTGGATCCTCCAAAGGACGAAAACGCCCCTCGGGGCGGTAAAGAGACGGACACAAAGACGGGCACTTCGGGCTGGAAGTAGCCGCCGAATCACGCCACCTGACTAACAGTCGGGGGAGTCTGGAAGCTGTATTGTTTCCTATAGAGCGGGGCTGGTTGCGTACCTTACGGCAACTGCTCTTGAAATGACCATTGGCCATCCGATCCTGGGTAAGAGGCGGGCAAAGGACGCCATGGTCCGCGATAGATTCGGTATTCACCGTTTCACCGCTTCGTAAGGGAAAGGACCGCGCAAGCGACCTCGAACTCGGAACCAATCGAGAGACCGGAAAAATCTGGTCACAATTGGAAGTAAGGGCGCGAGTGTCGGGCCCGCCAGGTAATCATTACTGGCTATCTCGCGGTGAGGCGTTGGTCTCTTACGGGTTGAACGCGTATAGCTAGACGGCGGATTGTTTTTGTCCAAAGTCTTCTACGCTCACTCCAGGGAGATAGAACGACTAATCGTTAAAACTCCCTGTGGTGACGGGCTCGCCCGTTGTATTCGACAACCCAAGTTGATCGAAGTGGAAGACCATGGCCTCCCAAAGGGTGGAAATTCTCCTTGAGATAGGAGGGTGAAGTGGGGCTATTAAGTATGTTGTAGAGTAGCGACAACGTATGCAAATTTCTTCCATCGCGAATAAGAAGCCAATGAAGTTGCTCACGAAAGCAGCTAACGTGGTCGAACTTTAGCAAATTAAAAACATACCTGAGGAAGATATTTTGCAACCTCTCCAGAATATTCAAAATAACCTCACTGGCATCTATAAAACAAACATCATCGTATATAGTCAATTATAGGCGTTAAGAGTGTGGACACAATCATTTGTTTATGTGACAACCCTATTGGAGACTTCCCAATAGGGTTGGTTACAAGAGAGATAGTCGTGAGATAATGGACCCACCCATTGTGAAACTGCATAATAAAGAGTTGTAGAATAACACAATTTTCCTAGAATAGACCTAGAGATAATGATGAATGTGCGTGCATCGTCACCCGGGGCCGTGGAGTAGGTATTTCCGCGTTGCCACGATTGTCGCCGATAGCTGTCTGTACGATTTACATAGTATTTTTGACTACGTAATAATAATGGCGTTTAAAGTGACTAGAATTAACATGAATAACAAATAAAAACGGACACGAGCAAGTTCTACTCGCTCACCGAGGGATCCGACCCTATGTACTTACTTTATTTAAAAACAAAAATAAGAAGCTAATTCATCACAAAGCAGATACAAATCGGTTGAGTCACCCCAAGACTTTCCCGGTAAGAGCCGACGACTGATTTCATCTGAATATTACTTTCAGAAAAAAAATCGATGAGGGCCCTCTCTCGGCTGGCGGTCGAACCCGGCGGCGGGTTCCATAATGGGACGCCTCAGGCGGCGAGGTTCTTTTATCGGCTAAGGGCGTGTTTGGGCCAAGCACCAATAGATATCGTAAATATTTAATTATAATGTATGGCGGAATTTAAATATTTAAGTATAGCTTATATACCTAAGAGATATTCCAAACAAAATCACAATGTGATTTTGGACTAACAAGGCATCTCTGAACCAAATTTCAAGTCTCTAAGTCTATTATTTCGAAATTGAAATATGACTTGTCCTCCCCGTGAACAGATCTTTTCAACTCTCGTCGTGACTAAATGATGCCTGCATGACAAATTCCAGCTTAATCGGATTATGCGGTTGGGCGCGATCTTGGAGGTATACCCAGCCAGAGAGACTCAATCTGGAAATGTAATCGCTGAAAATGTAGATTTTCGTCGTTCGGGTTTTTAAACGACAGCTAAAGCCTACACACGTTGTTTGTCCTCGCAATGTATTGAAGAATAGTCGCTTCGTTCGTCTCAAAATCAAAAAATGTTGCCACAGTTCTTTACACCAACGGAGAACGATTACCGCAGATTGGTATACAACTGTTTGCCAGAAATGATAACCGAACTCCGTAGACACTTCACATAATACCTACTCCACTATTTACAAGTATATTTTGAAATATAACTAATTACGTTTTCCACCTTATTTCTCCCAAGTTGAAGTAAGAAATACGTCATTTTAAATTCAAATTGAATTGACATTATATTTGTGCGTGTTTTTATATATTCTTTAAGTTTGTTGTAAGTTTTCCGTATAATGATTTCTGAGGCTGTTGAGCTTCTCGTTGCAAATTTTATGTTCAGTTTTAACTTGTATATCTTTACTTTTTAATATTAAAAACTGTTTTTGTATATTTCTACCTGATGTATAATAACTTTAGCCCTTGAGATTATACACGTTCACAGGGTGTATCTCCCTCACGACATGCGACATCTCAATGCATCGGTCAGGCCTGCGCTCCGGACGGAGCTGGCGAGGGGAAATAATTATAATACCTACTTGATCAATAGAGAGTCAATCAATGGCAGACCCAAAAGGTGCGAGCTCAAAGATCTTGTGCCAAATTACGAGAGCGCCTAATAATTTCTATAGCGAGTGTCGCGAACTCGGTCGCGTAGCAACCGGTTTTGAAGGGGGCCGCGAATTGATCGCGTTGCCTGCTCACGTAAAATTTTGTGCTCGAGGAATTAGCGGAACCTCTAGGGACGTGCACGTGGTCCTACCCGGCAAACGGTATACTAGCATCCCGACACCGATAACGTTATTTTCTAGCCGCACGCAGAGCAGACCTAGTCCGATGTTTTAATCGATATGACGTATACAGGGTAGTACTAATTGGTGAACACCAGGCGGGTGGGTGATTCTACACAAAAAATAAACCAAAAAATGTCGTTTTTTTAGACCCATATCCGTTTTGGATGTTAACTTTCCGTTTTTTTATACCTGAAGACTTCTGCTGTGTTATCGGTAACTGATACTACCTCCCTACTTTCATGTTTGTTAGGTCATTTAGGTAGACAAGGGACAGGGCTGGTCTAAGGAAACTACCCTGAAAAAAATGGTAGATAAGATTGAGTGTCGTCTTGGCATGAAAACGAGCATAAAAAGATTTTTTATTGCGCGACTGCCCAATAAAAAGGGAGTGTACAGGGTTCATCTATGTATGTCTTCCGTTTCTTTATTCCATCATAATTTCTAAACTCTTAAACCGATTCAGAAGTGTGTGGTATTGCTAGAATCGTTATGTCATAAAGTACCTTAGCTGTCCAAATATCAAGTATATAGGTTCAAATGGTTCAAATTTCCAAATGCCAATGACTTATAACATAAATATATCTTATTTAGTTTCAAATAAAAATGTCTGATTGAATACATTCCGGAAATATACATGTACCTATCTATATGGATAAATACATAAACCACAAATATTTAAAAAAAAATACGTGTGGCACTCGGGGACTGCCGCGGTAAAGCTATTGCATAGCCTTTTTAACAACTTATGGAATTATAATTATTTATTTATTTTATTTTTTCTGATATCAGATAACTGCGCTCTACCGGAAAACGTTGAAATTATTCCGAATCATTTGCGGCTGCGGTAGCAAATGATTCGGAATAATTTAAACGTCTTCCGATAGAGCACCGCGCACGATTTTTTTATTCAATAAAGCAAAAAAAACGGATCATTCGAAAAAATCGTAGATAAAAAGATAGATAATTAAATTATCTTTAAAATGGTGCAGGTTTCATAATAATACGCCAGATAGTATTTGCGTAGTAGTCGTTTTTGTATTCGGTTATACCTAATTTCACAAATTAATTACACTATGTAATATAAATACAATCTAAAATATTCAAGCTAAGAATATTAGGAAAATGTTCTTGTTTAACATATATTTTTTTACAATCGTAAGAAGTACTCGTTTAGACGTAATTAACAGTTTAACATCATTAATTTTCGTTAACAAATTTCTTCATTCGGTCGCCGCGCTGGCCTAGGCCCGCGATAAAAGCTATGCAATAGCTTAAAAACGTAATAAAATAAATATAAATACAATAGTTCGCTTACTATAACGGCAGTCGTGTTTTTGATTCTTTTAAATATATCTACTTGTTAAGCTATTGCATAGCTTTTATCGCGGGCCTTAGGCCAGCGCGGCGACCGAATGAAGAAATTTCTTAACGAAAATGAATGATTTTAAACTGATAATAACGTCTAAACGAGTACTGCTTACGATTCGAAAAAAATATATGTTAAACAAGAACATTTTCCTAATATTCTTAGCTTTGAATATTTTAGATTTTGTTTATATTACATAGTGTAATTAATTTGTGAAATTAGGTCTAACCGAACACAAAAACGACTACTACGCAAATACTATCTGGCGTATTATTATGAAACCTGCACCATTTTAAAGATAATTTAATTATCTATCTTTTTATTTACGTTTTTTATCGAATAATCCGTTTTTTTTCTTTTATCGAATAAAAAATTCGTGCGCGGCGCTCTATCGTAAGACGTTTAAATTATTCCGAATCATTTGCTACCGCAGCCGTAAATGATTCGAAATAATTTCAATGTTTTCCGATAGAGCGCAGTTATCTGATATCAGAAAACATTAAATAAATAAATAATTATAATTGCATAAGTTGTTAAAAATGCTATGCAATAGCTTTACCGCGACAGTCCCCGAGTGCCACACGTATTTTTTTTTAATTTATATTTTGATTTGATGGCTGGCTGATAACGAGCCCAGCAACCTTTCAAACAGTGGATACATTAGAAAATTTAAAATATTTCGAAATGTCATATTGATCAAAACAGCTTTCGCTGATTTGATCAATATGATTTATTTATTGTTTTGAGTTTTAATTAGTCTCAATTGAAGAAATTTTGTTTTGCAAAAGGATAAGCTTGGTTTTTGAGATGTGGATGAAGGGTGATATAGGCACTCACATTAAACCGGCGATTTACGGTTGTCACCTACACCCGTAAAAAACTATTTACTCTAGCCTCTTACTCATTAAAGTTTCATACCTTGCAGAGATGCAGCGTGGTTAAAGATCTTGGTGTCATTCATGATTCTCATCTACTGTTCGATAATCACGTTCAATCTATTGTTTCTAAAGCTTCCAAAGCTTTAGGTTTTGTTATGAGGAGTGCAACTTACTTTCACTGTGCTAAAACTTTCAAGATCCTTTACTGCACTTTTGTCAGAATCATCTTGGAATATGCATCTCAGGTATGGAACCCTTATTATGACAAATATATAAATAGAATCGAGCGCATTCAAATGAAATTCGTGAAACATCTCTGCTTCCGTCTGAAAATCCCATACAGCTCATCTAACTATTTCAATTTATGCAAGAAATTTCATATCCTCCCCTTGATTAAACGACGTGAAACCGCGGACTTAACCTTTTTGCTAAAAATTACCTCCAATAATATTAACTGTCCTGACTTACTAAATAAAATTAATCTCCGTGTTCCTTCCAAACTCAATAGATTTAACCCTGCTCTTCATGTTCCTCATGCTGGTACCAACTATAGGCAAAATGCATTTCTGTGGCGAACAAGTGACAATTTCAATGACATGATTAAACGCGTTGACTTTGATCTATTCTGTACGAGTGTTAACTCAGCTAGGCAGCGGCTGAACAGTGAATTTTTTAGCATTAATTGTTGAATAATTTTTGATGCATTTTTATACGATAGCTTTAATTGAAAGATCACATATGTTTCTACACTGTTATTTAAACGTGAAAACCTTTAATTGGCTCTCTGTTATGTTACTCCGGCTTTGTTAAATTATAATTAGCTGTTAGTTTTCCTGAAAATAAATAAATAAATAAATAAATAAATAGATAAAGGCACTCACATTAAACCTACATAGCACAGTTGAAAAAGGTAAATCATATATCCATACATCTCGATTGAACATAAGCATTTCCCAATTCAGACCGGAAAATCCTTTGTAGCAAAGCATCATCCGAAAACAAATTATTTTAAAAGGTTATACAAAAAAAGCATGTATCTCATCTTACATTGTATTAAATTGCTATGAAGTATTTGGCAGTTTATAAATAATTGGTATTTTTAACAACGATCGAAGAAGAAGTACAAAGCGTCGACTACGATGGCTGGGCCATGTTTGCCGAATGAACGATAATCGCTTGCCACGTAAACTTCTTTGGCGAGACAGTCCCACAGAATTGAGAATTCAAAGTTCAGCACCGAAGAAAACCTGGCTAAATAACATCAAAGACGACGCTCGATCGAAGCTCGAGGCGTCGCCAAAAATCGTCAAGAATGGAAGCGAATCGTGAATGGAGTAGGAGATCCAGCGGCACCGACAGCAGCGTATTGGCTGCGAGGGAAACCCCCTCCCTAATCGCTGGCTACGGAATAAATAATAATAGGTAATTTGTCTGTTTGGCTACTCAAATTCCGGAAATCCGGTATATAAGGTACTTTTTCGGGATCGTAACAGCACGTCACGTGGCGGTGCCACCTTGTCCGACTGACCCTCTGCGGACCGCGACTGTCGCCCTGCATACGCCATGACTATCACGCCATTAGTTTTTCTTATGGACAACGAGGCGACGTGCAAAGACTAATAAATAATAAATCTAATCTAGCTTTCGGGAAATGGTCCGAATTCATTGCAATGACTTGCATACATATTTAGTGGACTAATATTTTCATAGCTGTTTTACGTTTGTATACTTTTACGTTTTTAGATTTCTTACCAAACTCTCCTTACTAGATCACTACATTGGTTCACTTTCGCTGGGAAATTCAGCATTCTTTACAGTTTTAATCCCGTTTAAATCTGTTGACGAATCTGGATGAATGGAAATAATAGTATACAGACTTTGCGGCTTTAAAAGCCACATAACATTTTAATTTTCTTAATGGCAAATGTGGCACTGTTGACCATTGGAGTTGACTATCTAAATGGATACCTAAAAATTTTTTATAATTTAATTTTATAGTTATGTTTTTAATAATTACATTTTAAGCATTTAATTTTGTGACGCATCCAAGTGTAGGAAAGCCTATCTACTGGAGTAGTTGATTGTACTGTATTGTATTGTATTGTAAGGAAGACGGATGTCTCCAAACTGAAGATGATTTTGCAAACTATTCTAGAAAATATTTGTTTATATTGTTCATAATACATCGGGCTCGATTGCATTTCTTAGTAAACTAAAATCGGAAATTAATTCGTGTGAACGAGACAGGGCAATACGCTAGAGCGGAATGTGAGATAAACGGTTGTCACTTTTTCGCATTAAAACTACCTACTAAACATAACGCATCTAAATCTGAGACAGCATGAAATGTGTTCCAAATTTTTCGGACGACTATAAGTTCGACAGGTAGTTTTTATCGACGATCGTTTGTTTCATATTCCGCTCTATCCGATGGTATTGCTCTATCTCGTTCGCTCGAACTAATTTCTGTTTTAGTTTACCAAGAAACGCAGTCGGGCCCAAAATTAATTTAAATATGTAGATATGCAAAAAATGGTACATTCGTAATAACATGGGTATTTTTTAGTCATACCAGTTTCGCACTTGGTAGTTCTACCCAAAATAATGTAATAAAATATATATATATATATATATATATATATATATATATATATATATATATATATATATATATATATATATATATATATATATATATATATATATATATATATATATATATATATATATATATATATATATATATATATATATATATATATATATATATATATATATATATATATATATATATATATATTTTTAATATCACACTAACATTCAAAGGTGGAGAAGTATAATTCATTACTTAAATTAACAGTAAACCGTCGTAATAATATAGAATGTTCCGAATATTCTCCCGCAATAATGTTTTTATGTTCGAGGCAATGTCCCCAAATGGATAGGCCGATTTCTAATGTAGATACAATATAAAATATATGGATACAATATAAAATATAAATAATCAAAATAGAAGCCTAATGTTTGAAGTAGTTAGTAATTCGAAAAGATACGTAGTAAAATTATTCATCGTAATATTCAAATTCTCAGTAAAATGTTTTAATAATCAAATTAAATATACGGTATGCATTTTAAACTAAAAGTACAGATATAAGACCATATAAAATAATCAGACAGTAAGGCTCTACATTTTTAAGTAATTTAAATGGGCACAATATTTGAAAAATCATTGCCCTCAAATTAGGTTAGATTATAGAAAGGGTGGCCTATCAGCATCTTATTATGAATGTAAGT
This sequence comes from Micropterix aruncella, assembly GCA_944548615.1. Lineage (NCBI taxonomy): Eukaryota > Metazoa > Arthropoda > Insecta > Lepidoptera > Micropterigidae > Micropterix > Micropterix aruncella. Next base: position 3,399,423 of record OX155980.1, read on the forward strand.
AAGTAGGGGGGGGGGGGGGGCTATTGTTCAATTTTGCACTGAGACCCATTTTTTATAGTTACGCCAATAGATGTATTTTACCTACTCTAATTTAGGTAAGAAAACAAATATCTGATTTTAATTTATGCGAAATAATAAGCAATTTCAAGTGAGTGTTATTTTTTATTAACTTAGTATTTGCGAATAAATGTGGAATTTGGCTTTCATATGTTATATATAAACGAAATTACCTATAATAAAATCTTGTTCTAATTACCTATAATAATATCTTTTAACTGAGCGGATGTCCTTGAGAGTGCCCCCCAGAAGTATCCGAGTTTCTCGTTTGTTTCACGTGCCAGATGCAATACAAGACACTTCAGCAACTCTACTATGATACGGTTAATCAGCTCTTTTAATAACAGGTTTAATGACCTTGACATTTTTTCTCTGGACAGGAAGCCTTTCCTTCACGCAGTCGAAGAAAAGCTCAGGAACGATAATTAATTTAAATATTTATAAAATACGCACTACTAAGTATTAATTTATTTATATACAATGTATGTATGTGTGCATGTATGTTTATATGTATATATATGTCAATAGTATACGATGTATGGCCAATTATGTACGTATATTACAGATAATGTTATAACAATCCCTCCCTTCCATTTCCATTCTCCTATTGCACTTATACATTTAAATTTAGAAATGCTTCTTTTTCCTATTTTCTTTTTTTCTTAAAAAAAGGGTTTCAAAATTATTATCTTTTAAATAGGTGCTTTATATTATTTGCTAATTTAAATTGTATTAATGGTTATAATAATGTTAATTTATAAAATGTTCTTTTATAAAATGAATATGCTGTATACATTTAGCTTATAAAAAATAAAATAAAAAATACGTGTGGCACTCGGGGACTGCCGCGGTAAAGCTATTGCATAGCATTTTTAACAACTTATGCAATTATAATTATGTATTTATTTTATTTATTTTATTTTTTCTGATATCAGATAACTGCGCTCTATCGGAAAACGTTGAAATTATTCCGAATCATTTGCGGCTGCGGTAGCAAATGATTCGGAATAACTTAAACGTCTTCCGATAGAGCGCGGTGCACGAATTTTTTATTTGATAAAGCAAAAAAACCGGATTATTCGAAAAAAATCGTAGATAAAAAGATAGATAATTAAATTATCTTTAAAATGGTGCAGGTTTCATAATAATACGCCAGGTAGTATTTGCGTAGTAGTCGTTTTTGTGTTCGGTTAGACCTAATTTCACAAATTAATTACACTATGTAATATAAACAAAATCTAAAATATTCAAAGCTAAGAATATTAGGAAAATGTTCTTGTTTAACATATATTTTTTCGAATCGTAAGCAGTACTCGTTTAGACGTAATTATCAGTTTAAAATCATTAATTTTTGTTTAGAAATTTCTTCATTCGGTCGCCGCGCTGGCCTAGCCCGCGATAAAAGCTATGGACTATGACATAATTATACTATGTCTATGACTAGGTACAGTTGCTGACGCGTTTTGAAGTCCCAAAGACAAACATTTTATCAACAGCATCAAATGCATGACTCATCCAAAATGGTGGTGGGTGGCGTAATTGCGCAAAATTATTTTTTATGTACTTTACAAACGTGCTCGGACGTTTTTACCCGCCCGCCAACTTTGCGCACTCGACTGCTTTATCTACTCCGGGAATAGAATGTTATCGAAATCCATTTGATACGTCGCTAAATTAACCGCTGCATCGTAGCTGCTAGCGAAACTATAGAGAGGATAAACAAACATATAGGGTTTCCTTCTAATACCTGTATTATACTACAAGGATTATAGCCGGGCAATATCACTCTTTATTTAATACATGTTGAATAAAATTACAGTAAAAATATAGGACTTGGAAAATAATTTTTTGTAGCTTTTTTATACAAACTTCAAGTTATGATATAAAGCAATAATGTTATCTAATGCCTCTAAAGTAGCAAAATGAAAAGGAGATGCACATTTTTGCGACAACAAAATCAGAAAACAACTTATTTATTTATTTATTTATATAAGTAATGAAAATATTAAATAACTAGCTGACCCGTGCCCACTTCGTTGGGCGGTAAAACTTTATACTTGCGATGAAATTATGAGTGTGGTTCGGTTAGTACTGAGTGCTATAATTGCCAAAAGAAGGGTTATATTTTTACTGCATATGTATGTATGTATTTGCATGCCAATTTGACTATATTACCGTTATTTGTGAGTGTCTTCTTGTGAGTGTCTTATTTGTGAGTGTCTTATCTCTTTAACCATTTATGCAGTAAAAGGGAAAAGTCTTTTGTTTTAAACGCTTGAGACGATAAATTTACTTATTTTGATAAGAATTCATAATTGTTGGTAATATGACAAATAAACATGACCTAACGATTTAAATTATTTTTTTAATATAAAATACTACTTTTTGTGACTTAAATATAAAAGTCAGACATATGCTGTCGCTGACTTTTTTGTAGGCATTATCAAGCTCTACAACTTTTCTTTAGAACTTAATCATATATCTCTCATCGTTAAGGCAGCGTTAGTTAGAAACGTTTTCGACTACCACGAAAAAGTCTTTTCATTTTTCGGATTAATATATAGCCTGTGACACTTACAAATAACGTGGCTTTCTATTGGTTAAAGAATTTTCAAAATCGGTTTAGTAGATCCAGAGATTACTTCCTACAACGTCACAAACTTTACCTCTTTATAATATTAGTATAGATAGGAGTAAACAATTTCAGCGTAGGAATTATGCACAAAAATACTTACAAAATTGAATCAAAAGCAGAAAAAAGAATACATCGCATAGTCTAGTGGCAACGTCACCTAACTAGGCCGGGACCTGTTCTACGGTAAACATTTATTTTTTAATGTGCTTGCAACAATACCGTGTTTATAAAAATGGCATATATTCCATGTATGCACAAAATCTTGTATATTCTTCTCTTTTTCCTCACATAAGTATGCGAGAAATAAATGAGAGGATATCTCCAAAAAACATCAAAAAAGTGCCTGGTATTAATAGATTATCAATAGAATATCAATATTGGTACACAAAGATGAATGTCATGTGTTGTTGAATTTGGGGTTCATAAAATCCACGAGGCACAAATGCATCCACGACGTGTCTACGTTTGGTGAGGATTTCGGGCTGGAGAACCATCACCGGACCATTGTTATCGGACCATCATCGGACCATTCTTATCGGACCATCATCGGACCATTCTTATCGGACCATCATCGGACCATTCTTATCAGACTATCACCGGATCATTCTTATCGGTACCATCGAACCATTCTTCTCCGAAAATGCAGGTGGCCAGAACATAACAGTTAATGGTGGCCGCCATCGCGACGTGATAATTTAGTTTTTTGTACTAACATTGCATGATTTAGATATCGACGACATGCGATTTCAATGAGACGGTGTCACATGCCATACAGCACGAGAAACAATTCGATTCCTGGTCGTTCGTCATTTTCTGGATTACCTGTTTTGGTGATCAGACTTAGCATCCACGCACAGTGGCGGATACATATAGGTGGCGCGAAGGCGCCGCCCCCCCCCCCCCCCCATTGACGTGGTCGGCCTAGCACCAAGCGGCATTATGACCCCCATTATGACCCATGTGTTAGGGTCGGCACAACTCACAGCTAAGCACCCATACGGCAGCCTCCACGCAGAAGCTCGAGCCCGGCTAGGACTCTGTGCCTGCGGGCCAGTTCCTCTGGAAATCGCCCTTTGGCGGGTTGCGCACCGTGCGGCGTCAGCCAATCGAATATGAATTCCGACTCGAAACGGCTTTGTTTCCTAAAGAGCGGGGATGGTTGTGAACCTCACGGTAACTGCTTTTGAAACGCCCAATTCGGCCACCCTACGTTGTATTACTGTTGCACTATTCTGGAATTCAATGCCCTCATTAATAATTCGTTTTTTTTTATGGCAGTACTTCTATATTTTCCCTCGTTTGATTCATTACATCAACTTTCGACTGTCCGTCTTGCAACATTCTCCTGTAAACCCACATTTATACAGTAAATTGCCATTCACATTTTGATGTGCAGTGATAGCGTACGACTGTAGGGAAGTGAACGCAAATCATCTTGAAGAAGTCAGCACGAGCAATTTCCACAGTGGGTAACTAAGCCGGTGCAGCCGGTGCGGCTCACCGGGGCCCACGGTAGATCGGATGCCCAAAATAGAACTTCTTATACGATCGATGTTCCATCCAACTCTACTAGGAAGCTAAGGAATCCGAAAAAATGAACGACTAATCATAATCATAATCATAAGTTTTTTATTCAAAATAGTACGAAATCGTAACTTTTTCACGTCAATAATTCATACAAACATACATAAATGATATAAAAATTAAATTATTGTGATATTATAACAAATTATTGTGACATATAAAGTGATGTAAATCATCGAGGTAACCATTTTATTTCCAAGGGTCTTTGTCGTCTAGAGATAATCATTTATTTTATAGTAGCCCTTTGAGTACAGCTTCTTCTTAATAAATTAGTTAAATTGTATCACAGATCAATTTTGCATGTTTTCTGGGACTTTATTGTAGAAGCGTATACATTGTCCTTTGAATGATTTTGTGGTTTTGGAGAGTCGACTTTTATGGTCAGCACGTTTATTTTTATTTCTAGCACCTAATTAGCACCTAATTTATAAATAGCGCGGATGGCTCGTTTCTGTAGTATAAATATTTTACTCATAACGGATCGAGGATTTTGCAGTGCAAGTCAAGACGAAAATCATTCTAAAAATGTAATTGTCCATATTTTTTTAAATAACTTAAGTAGTTAATTTAAATATGTAGATATGCAACAATTGTAACATTTATAAAAATATTATGTGGGTAGTTTTAAGCTATTGCATAGCTTTTATCGCGGGCCTCTAGGGCCAGCGCGGCGACCGAATGAAGAAATTTGTTAACGAAAATTAATGATTTTAAACTGATAATTACGTCTAAACGAGTACTGCTTACGATTCGAAAAAAATATGTTAAACAAGAACATCTTATTAATATTCTTAGCTTTGAATATTTTAGATTTTGTTTACATTACAAAGTCTAATTAATTTGTGAAATTAGGTCTAACCGAACACAAAAAAGACTAGTACGCAAATACTATCTGGCGTATTATTATGAAACCTGTCCCATTTTAAAGATAATTTAATATCTATCTTTTTATCTACGAATTTTTACGAATAATCCGGTTTTTTGCTTTATTGAATAAAAAAATTCGTGCGCGACGCTCTATCGGAAGACGTTTAAATTATTTCGAATCATTTGCTTCCGCAGCCGCAAATGATTCGGAATAATTTCAACGTTTTCCGATAGAGCGCAGTTATCCGATATCAGAAAAAATAAAATAAATAAATAATTATAATTGCATAAGTTGTTAAAAATGCTATGCAATAACTTTACCGCGGCAGTCCCCGAGTACCACGCGTATTTTTTAGTCTTACCAGTTTTGCACTTAATAGTTCTACTCAAAATAAAGTAATAAAAACTGACATTCTTTTTTATTTCTCCTTGACATCTAAAGATAGAGAAATATAATTTAGTAATCGGATCAACAGTAAATCGTCTTATTGATATAGACACAAATGTATTTCTTTGTGATCCCGAGTGTCCCTGAAGATTTTAAGGACTTGCTCCGAAACATGTTTGCGGCAATGCCCCCAAATGAATACGCCGATTTATGATGTAGCTACAATATAAATATGTATTGTAGCTAGTTATACAGTAATTACATCCTATATGCCATAATGAATTTAGGTAAGTAGGAGCAGGGGCCTTTTGTTCAATTTTGCACCGGGAGTATATTTTTAAGTTACGTCACTGAATTTCTTTTCGGGCGTTTACTTCCTGGCTACAATTCCACCGCTCATTTAGGTAGTACTCTACGTATTTATAACGTTTAACCTGTTCCAGAACCACATTATTAGGTAATAATCGGCGTTTGTATAAAAATATTTTGTTTACAGTCGTTGTTTTTCAACCCGTATGTTTTGCAAGCAATAGAAACCGTATAGAAATCGCCCGTGCCTCATTGTGTTTCCGGCAAATCAATCTAAGACTTAGAACTCGGATTCTGAATTGTTACATCTGGCCAGTGGTTATGTACGGCAGCGAAGCGTGGACCATAAAAGAAGAAACCAGACGGCGGCTAGAAGCTTTTGCGATGTGGTGCTACCGTCGAATGCTCCGTATAAGCTGGACCCATAAAGTTAGCAATGAAAAAATGCTTCAGCGCGCTGGTACGACCCGAAAATTGTTGCAGATTGAATATCTGGGACACGTGTTGCGGCATAGACAGATATCAGCTGCTTCAACTGATATCGATGAGCAAAATTGAGGGTAAACGGCGTCCTGGAAGGAGGAAAAGTCGTGGATGTGCAATGTCAGAGAGTGGACCGGGATCATCAGTGCGGAACAGCTCTTCCGGATGGCGTAAGACCGAAAAAAGTTTTCAGAGTTAACGGCCAACCTCCAGTAATAGTGCAATCGCGTAAGAAAAAAAGGTGTCAACCTCGGAATGACAGATAATAAGCTGAAAACTCGTATACACCTTCATTTTAGCGTTCTAAAAGTTAACTCAAAAGTCTTATAAAATTTCGGGTCTGTGGCGTAAGTTATTAAAGGTCAAAGGTCACAAAAAACTATTTTTCGCGATTATCTAGGTTTCTATAGCTCCAATGATGTTATCATCTATTGTTAGAATTGTAAAGCATAAAATTTGGACAAATTTTGGAGCAAACATTTTTTCATGCGCTCAACCGTTTTTGAGCTAGAGGGTGGAGAGCATGCAGCGCTGCCATACATATTGTAATGCAAGGTCAATTGTGAATCTCGGTGAATAACACTGTATGGCTGAGCGCTGCGCGCTTTCCGCCCTCTACCCCAAACACAATTGAGCGCATGAAAAAATGTTTCGAGCAAAATTTGTCGCAAATTTTATGTTCTACAATTCTTAGAATAGATGTTTACATCATTGGAGCTATATAAACCTAGATAATGGCGAAAACCTGATTTTTGAGACATTTGACTTAATTTCGACTGACATAATTTACAACGCAGACACGAGATTTTATGAGACTTTTGAGACAACTTTTCAAACGCCACAATGAAGGTGTATACGAGTTTCCAGTTTATTATCTCTCATTCCAAGGCGAAACCCCTAATATAACTGAACTATAATGGAGAGGCACTTCAAGAAGAAGAATATAGATAGTCAAGTAGAGCCTGTATGAAAATATTTTATCTGCTAGTAGGTAATAAATGTTTTTTAAAACTGTCAAATGCTTCGGTTTCACTGCTATCTCTGAATATTACTAAAGATAAATCGTCGAAGCTAATGAACTATGTCATGCGCATATTCTGCTGGTATGTGCTTCATTGTTCAGATTGGAGTTTAAGTGGTGTAATCTTATTTTTTTTAATGTCCTCAGTTATTTCAAGATATATTTATTTAGACTTTGATCGGTGCATATTCTGCGATAACCGCAATAATCGTGCGGTCACCGAGCGAACAAGAGTCTTGCATTATGTCATGTAGGCGACACGTGCGTGGGCTGTGGCCCCGCGTGTCGCCGGCGGACCCCACAAAGTACCCCAAGGACCCCAAAAGTAAAAATAAATCCAAACTCGAAAGCCGCAAATTTTCTTTACGATACTAAAAGCAGAACCTGCTTTCAGAGACCTAACTCTGATATTAGAACTCGAAAATTATTATTTCGGTCAAAGAGGCATATGGTTTAACACAACCTCTCTAAATCTCCAAACCTAGTAAAAACGTGTGGCACTCGGGGACTGCCGCGGTAAAGCTGTTGCATAGCATTTTTAACAAGTTATGCAATTATAATTATATATTTATTTTATTTATTTTCTTTTTTCTGATATCAGATAACTGCGCTCTATCGGAAAACGTTGAAATTATTCCGAATCATTTGCTACCGCAGCCGCAATTTAAACATCTTCCGATAGAGCGCCGCGCACGAATTTTTGTTCGATAAAGCAAAAAAAACGGATTATTCGAAAAAAATCGTTGATAAAAAGATACATAATTAAATTATCTTTAAAATGATGCAGGTTTCATAATAATACGCCAGATAGTATTTGCGTAGTAGTCGTTTTTGTGTTCGATTGGACCTAATTTCACAAATTAATTACACTATGTAATATAAACAAAATGTAAAATATTCAAAGCTAAGAATATTAGGAAAATGCTCTTGTTTAACATATATTTTTTTCGAATCGTAAGCATTACTCGTTTAGACGTAATTATCAGTTTAAAATCATTAATTCTCGTTAAGAAATTTCTTCATTCGGTCGCCGCGCTGGCCTAGGCCCGCGATAAAAGCTATGCAATAGCTTAATAAATTCCACGAATAACCTGGCAAAGTTCGATGCCTTTAGTCGTCCAGAAATTACTAATGATAAATAAGCAATCCTTGGCGTAGACGTCGACAGTAATCTTAGATTGCACATTGATGAGCACTTAGAGATGACATAGCAATATCAGACAATGCTGATAGTTTCAAAACTAGAATTAATAAATAGCTTTTGGAGTTGGGGACTCGCTGTTCTGAAACAGAAAATTGTAGTATATTTTAATTTGTTCAAAATATTGTCTATTTTATTTTTCATTAGATGAAAAAATTACATCGTTGCTATTTAAATTAAACATGTTTTGTATCGATCCTAACTAGGTAGAGCCTGTTCTAAGGAGAACAACAATAAAATGGTTATTAAAATAAATATCGTCTAAACCAAAATTTGTGAATTGAATTAGATTAAAAATAAACTTTTAGTAGGTATTTATTTCACGTCTATATAATAAATGTCTAATAATAAATATTATTAAGTAATAGGTAATATTAAGTATAAATTAAATACTTAAATAGAATTAATATCAACATTAGGATATAAAAAAGCTGTAGTGACGTTGTCCAAAAAAACGTTTAACGTTTCTGTACTTTGAAGTTTTCCTTGTAACGACTTGTTCTCTCGCTGTTTTCCGGAATAATTGTGGTATTTTTACATGAAGTATTGTTTTAAGGCAATACAGCTGACTTAAATCCAGCAATTGTGCCTCAAGAAAGACGTCGTCAGAAGGGTAGCGTCTTGGCTTTCTTAGCATGATTCTGATTATTGCCTTTTAGACAACGTTGACTTTCTGGAAAGTGGTTTTTCGGCAAGCTCCCCATCCAAGTATACCATATGTCGTGATGGATTGGCATATAGCGTATAAAGGCAGGCCTGTAATATGTAGCAAGGAGTTTTTTCACTGACCACTCGATCTGTGGTTCCCATAGTAGGTATGAAAGTCTCAAATAGATCTATCATTAATATGTTTAAAGTTTAAATACGTTATGAATATATTTGGTAAGTATTTCTTAAAATCTCTTTATAATAAACTCTAATCCTTTATACGTCAGCTCGCAGTCCAAATTAAATCGTAAATCGCACGTTTAGGCGTAAGCCTAGTTAGTGTAGCCTTAAGCATGGTATCGGGATGAACCAATTTGTCGCTTTATTTTAATTTATATCTCGTTTTTTTCTAGTGTAGGTAATCATAGTTAAAACAAAAGATATCAAATACAAAATAAATAAATAAATAAATATTTTAAAAATATGTATGTTTTCGAATCCCACGCAAAACTCTGTACTTTTGTACCTACAAAATCAGAGGTTATCTCCATAGAGATATTAGGATTCTCCTATAGAACACTTACATTTTACCCATCCTTGATTACGGCGACTGCTTATAGGTATGAATGATTGGGTGCAGTTTGGGCTTGATGGCCCGCTTATGTTCTTGGGTCGGCCCAACTCGAAGAGGGACTATATCCGGAGGGACTGCTGTGAATTCTGCCTGCGGCTGTAACCTGCAGTCTAGGCGGTTTGGATTATTCGATCAAACTTGCGGATCCAGGAACTGGCCCACGGAATACCAGGCTGTGTCGGCCATGCTTACGCAAGCCGGCGAATGACCGGGAGTCTAGATACATACGTTCCATAGCTGGGCAGCTGTTGACCTAGCGTTACCCACCCAATCGAGAGTGAGCTTGACGGGCAAAGGGCGCCACGGATCCGCGATAAATTCAATATGTATTATTGGTAACGTCAGGTAAATGTCGCGCAAGCGACCTCGATTCCGTGACCAGACCGGAGCATGAAGAAATACGACCGAATCTGGTAGGTAGTAAGAGCGTGAGTTCGACCTGCTGTTTTCATTTCACAGGGCCTCGGGGAAGACTTTGGACTCTCACGGGCTGGCGGCGAAGCTAGACCGTGGACTGTCTTGTCCATGTCTCTGCATTTACCCCACGGTTGAATAAATGATTCTATGTAGTTATAGGTACCTCCCTGGGATGAACGGTTCGCCCGTAGTAGATGACAACCCCAACGTCCTGTGTGTACACATATTATTTATGAAAATATATTATTATTAATAATATTGTTCAACTTTGAGGGTAGGTAAGTACGTAATATGTACAGTAATATGCAACTTCGACAGTAAGTATGGAATATGTACCGTATTTTGCAACTTTGAGAGTAAGTACGTAATATTACATAGCAACTAGAGTCAATTTAAATTAATTACGTAATTGTATGATATTATAACTGCGCCCTAATTATGTAATCATTTTTTTGAAAGACTTGTTAAATATTTTGTGAATTTTTGGTTAGCATAAATCCAGAGTAGTTGTATTAGGTACTTACGTCTTTATAGAAATAACTTAATAAGTTGATTTGGTAAGTACGGTCTTTAAATCAATATGTTCGAAAGCTTGTATTTTATATTAGGTCCTGTTACCTACGGAATGCTGATTTGTCACTTTGCCTACTTTGAATTTGAATAACTTCAAATAAACAAAGTCATGTTATTCATTTTTTAAAATCGGTTATTGACTTGTCATTCTGTCGTTTATTATTGCTGATGCTGTTATCAATTGCAGCGTCTGCGGTTCTGGCGCAGCAGTCAACGCAAATGTCCACTGTCAAGAACCGCAAACAACAATGGCTGTTCAATCGCTTTTCGCCACTGCTCCGACAATGCACGACAATGCACGAATTCACAGCGAATGGCCGCAGGGTTGCGACTTCTACTTTTATCAGAATTTAGAGGCCTTTTTTACGAGGTAAAAAAATCAACTCCGAAGTAGTGAAAATCGCCATTAAGTCATTCAATGATTCGTATCAACGAGAGTTTTACAACAAATTACTTAAAGAATTCTTATTAGACAAAGCTTTTTATTCGATCGATGAGTTTGTTAATTTTAAATATTTTTTTAAAATGTTTTGGAATTTTTTTGACAATTTTAAGTAGCATTTAATTATTCTGACTTAATTATTTTAAATTCTTGATTATTTTTATTGATTATTTTAATTTGTGGTTTTATTAAATAAATCTTAAAAATGATTTTGATGTCCTAAAAGCAATAATGAAGTTATTGTATATACAATAATGTACATGGTGATAAATTTAGATATTGTAAAAACGGATATTATTTAGATATTTAGACTGTAATTAAAATGTACCTAGATATTAAGTTCCTACAAACTGTTAAGATTTTTTTTGGAAATAAATTGAAATTGAAAAAAATGCTTAACCCGTCGAACGCCGACAGTGCCTATACGCATTTTGCGTCGTTTAAACGGGCGTAACCGTTTCGGCCGGCCCCATAAATATTATATAAATATATAATATGCATGACTAACAACGTTAATTACTAGGTTACAAGAGGATACTCATGAAAAAACGATATTGTTAGTATTTATTCACAAAATCGACCAAAAACTGGCGGCGCAGTTTTTCGCGCTTAGAAAAATCGCCAAAATCGGTCCTTTTTAGATGTATTTATGTATAGTGAACGTTAACAATGCTACGATATTTATGCGTACCCCGAATACGACTGGCAAAAGTACAGAAAAGCTACTTGTACCTTAGCATTAAATTCTATAATCTACTCCCTACAAAATTTAAACAGCTGGAGGACAAAAAATTCAAAAAAAACATCAAGGAGATGCTGATAGGACACTTTCTATAATCTGGCCGAATTTGATGGGCATGATATTTCAAATATTGTGCCCATTTAAATTACTTAAAAAAGTACAGCCTTATTGTCTGATTATTTTATATGGTCTTATATCTGTACTTTTAGTTTAAAATGCATAACGTAGATTTAATTTGATTATTAAAACATTTTACTGAGAATTTGAATATTACGATGAATAATTATACTACGTATCTATTCGAATTACTAACTAATTGAAATATTAGGCTTCTATTTTGATTATTTATATTTATAGTTTGCCAATCTAGTAGTTAATTCTTGACTACCTATGTATGTTCAGTAAAGAGTAGTAACAAGACTTACAACCTAACCCAATTATTTTGACACGTCCAAGAGCGGTCTTTAGTCGACAATTGGACACGACGAAAATGTAATGTAATGTAATGTATTAACCATTCAACAAAGGCGCGAATCGAATCGAATCGAATATCTGTCGACGGGCCTTGCTAAAGGCCCGTGACGTCGTGGGATTTCGCGTGAGCCGAGCCCATTGGCCCGGCTTTCGGGATATGGCGTCGCAGGGCTTTGCGCCCTGCGGTACGACTCAGTGACAAAGGCGCGTGAACTTGCCATCGTTCTTAAACACAAAACCACAATTTCCAGTGCGGTTTCTTTTATTATTCTGCGGTTGTAAGGAATCGGTTGGGAATGGCTTTGCGATCGAGATAAATTGTAATATACAAGGACCACTACAGGAAAATATTATTAAGAGAAGATTTTTAGATACTAAGTTTTTTTTAGATTACCTATCATTATCATTGTTGTTAATTTGAAACGTTATTGTGTTTTATTTGTTTACAAATTTGTATTTAGAATATTCGATGTTAATTATTTTGATTAAGATTTTTTCGATTTATTTGATTTTGATTACTTTGTTTTAATTTCATTAAATAGTGGTGTCCCGTATCAATAATAAGCGAATACTGAAAACTAGGATAGGACATACCTATCCCGAGGAGTCCTAGTCTATTTTCAGTTTCATTTTAATTTTTTTTGTATTAATAGCTACAAATAAATAATTTATTATTATTATTAATAATATTATTCAATAAGGTATCAAAATAAAGTGCATGTCTTTGTCTTTATTTTCCAGGCATTACATTTTGCGTGTTACATAGCGTGTTACGCCTCTCAAAATCTGTCGTTACGGCTAAAACTGCGATTACACTACAGGGATTTAGGGTCGTAACTGAGTTAGTGCCCTATTTATCGTGTAGTCTAATCAATGGTTAAGTTTTAAAATCGCTGATCATTTAGAGATAAAATAGACAAAAAACATCAGCTATATTTTACTTTTCCCGCCATTTCCGCTGCTGAAAAGCAGTCAGCTTACGGTTAAATTTCAAAAGAAGTGCTGAATGTTTTGAGATAAAAAAACCTACAAATGCTAGCTGACTAAGCCCTCTTAAATTCATGATAGCTATAATTTCAACATACCTCTTAATTAGGATGTAAAGAAATAAACCTGGTATTACGCCATTTGCATATTAAATCGCATAACGCAACTGCTATAAGAATAATGTAATAATAACAGCATTGATGTAAAATTCACGAGTTTTTGAAAGTGAATTTGAAAGTTGGATTGGCGGTTTTAATGAGATGTATATTGGTGTTTTTCTATAATGAGTAAGTATTTTAGAATTAGAGTTATCGACATTGGTAGTACAAAGAATTCATAAACTACAGCTCTATATGTTAGCCCCAGATTGTTGTATTTATAGGGGATAGTTTGATTTTTAAAAATTAAAATTGACGAATATATAGGTACACTAAAGAAGCGAAAGGTATAAAGAATCAAGCGTTTTAATTAACAAGACGAATAAACTGAGAAAGATGCTATTTTGTAACCTAGCATAAATCCCGCAAAAAGCAATGAAAGATTAGTGGTAATTAGAGGACAAATTCGTTAATTTGAATTTGTAAAAATGTTGTCTCTTGAAACTACTGATCGGACAAAGAAAAGGGTACGCTCCTTACTGTTTTTTTATGAGCGGTGTTGGTTCGGGGATCGGGCAAAAAACGTGTAGGTAGGCACAAGAACGGCGATAAGCCGCGCCGCCTAGACCACACCCCCTTTTTTGGGTCTGACCCTGAAAGCTAGACAAGGGCTTACCCCAATGGGGTGTGGCCTAGGCCCTTCGGAGGGGCGACGCAGCGGCCTCTGACGTAGAATACGGGAAAAGGTCGCAGCGTTTTTTTTATTTCTTTCGACTCTTATCTATGTATATAAAGTAAATAAAAATGCGCAAATCGCAAAGCATGTATGTTTAATAAAGTAAAAATAAATACGCCAGCAGTTTATAATTTTATTAATGGTTACATTCGCAAGGCAGGATGATTTCGGTTGGTTTCGAAATGGCGCGGAAGTGACGCGTCAGCCGCGTGGTTGCCGCCAATTCGGCGGCGTCTCGTCGGTCGCTCGGTTGGTGTTGTCAGTCACTCACAGCACCGCTTTATTGGTATCACTGCACGCTCGTCGAAGATATTGGCGCCAGACCCATAGGAGAGAGAAAAAGACTGACACATTGCGATCGACAGTGCTAGCCTCAGACCCTCCCCTACGTGCCTGACACTTGTGATAGTAGGCCGCAACGCACCGCACAGCACCTGCTGGAAGAAAGACCACCGTTACTGCTAGCCACCGTTCTAATATTACGCAACCGCTCCAACGGACGGAGCAGTCAGCCTGAAGTGGAGTGGAAACGCGGTTCGGCTCGGTCCGAGTCGGGTCCGGGCCGGCCGGAGCGGCGACCGGCTGCGCGGCGAGCCCGACTGCGAATGGCGGAACGCGGATCGGTCGAGTCGCGGGAAGCCTCGCGGCGGCCGGGCGGGGCGGGGAGGGGGGGCGCCGATCGTGCGAGCGGTGCGGCACGACGCGCTGGAATTCGGAATCGCCTCGCACCGCTCTGCGCGCGACGGCAGCGCCGCGATGATGTAATCGGGCCGGAGCGGCGGCGGCGGGGCGATCGATGCACCGCCCCCGCGGGCCGCGGCCCGCACCATTGTCGCGGACGAACGCGACCCAACAGCCGCGACACGACCGACGTCCACAGTTCGCGACGGCGGAAACGAAAGTAAAACCCAGGCGCGAGCGAGCGGCGATGCTCGCGTAGTCTGATTTCCGAACAAGAAAATACCACATAAAAATACCACTTTATACCGCTAATATAAATACAAAAAAATAAAGTATCCTCCAGTCTCTTGCCTCATTATATGAGCCCTCGTACATGCCAACAAGAAAACTTTTTATGGCATAGAAAAAAATGAATAACTTCGTTCACGAAATGTTTGGGGAATTTATGTACCTACTTACCTATTATAGGAAACTTTTTCAATTTACAAAAAAAAAACACGACTAGATTCGATTTTAGTAATACCAAATCTCGGAGACGCAATATTTCGAGACAATAAAAACAAGTTTACATTAAAAAAAAAACTTTTTTTACTTAGTTTCAAAAATAGCTTTAAAAAAATAACAACCTACCGTTATATAGGTGTTTATGTATTGTATTAAAAAACGAATTGAACGTACCGAATTGTAATCTTCTTCTTTAATCGGTTATTGTTTGAGGACGAATAAAGATTATGCAGTTTCGAAATCAGCGTGGTGAATATAGTCGGGTGCCGTTAAAAATAACGATGTAGAATACCTAGGTTCCTATTGTACATTAATACCGATGTTTGTTTTAGTTGTGTAAATGGGACAAAACTTTTAAAAATATTACTTTACTGTACTAACGATTAATACTATCAAAAATTGCTTTCCTAACAGAACGTGTTTGATTTGCTCATTCTAGAAACCTTTCCTTTCTTAACTAGCATTTACCTAATATCTATATTTAAAATTACAGTATCTTTTTTTAGAATTTGAAATTTATTTTTATTTTGCATATTTCCGAACATACACATATCAACCAAATTTTACTACTATATAAACGCGAAAATTTGTAAGAATGTATGTATGGATGTTTGTTACTCTTTCACGCAAAAACTGCTGAATGGATTTTGATGAAACTTTACAATAATATAGCTTACACATCAGAAAAACATATAGCCTATAATTTATACTGATATATAGTTTTCTATCATCATTATCACAATTTTCAATCACCACGCGGGTGAAACCGCGGGGCGCAGCTAGTTTTAATAATAATAATACTCTTTATTTGCACTTAATTATTATACAAAAAGGCGAGCTTATTGCCACATGGCAATGTCTTACAACTAACGTTAATAAATTAGCGACGTTAATAAATCATCTGAAATATCTCGATGATGCTATTTTTTTAATTTTTTTTAATCATCAGTTCATTACATTGAACAATTTCTTCAATTTTACAATAAAACTTAAATGGTTTGCAAGTTATTAAAAAAAACAAGTAGACGTTACACCGCAAGTTTAGCCTAGGGATCTACAGATCCTAGAAACGAACCTGAGGAGTTCTTGTAAAAGTAATTCACTGGGGTAAAAAAATACATTGAGGCCTGTATAATAAGCATGTTATTCGATTAATGTTCCGTAGTTTTTATCTATTGGAGACCAAAATGACGTTCTTGTGAAGAATAGAAACAAAAAAATCAAAAAACGAGCGTGTAAATAACATCTTACTAATAAAATACAATAATAAAACAATAAAAAAAATAAATTTAAATTTTACGTTTTTACCACCTTGAATATAGTTGTTTTTATAGACGTAAAAGCTAATATTAATCATTGAGCCACTCGTTATCAATTTTCTTTTTTATTTGCCAGAATTTTAACAATTTTTTTGGAAAAATCGTAGAAACTCTAATATGCCCCAGAAATTCCCGTTTAAATGGGCATTTTAACAAAATTCACGAATTTAAAATCGTCATGACGAAATTTATAAATTCACAAACGGCAAGTGGATATCATTAGAAAACAACGTTATAAGAAATATTCTCTGAAGTACCTAAATAAAAACATTTGAGTGCATTCTACGTCATGAGTGCTTTCCCAAAAGATTCATCCCATAGTTAAAAACTAGCAACCGTGAGAATTGTTAGGTACTAACAAGAACAAAGAAAGAATCTTCAATAAGTCAAAAATAGGCCTGATAGAGCGATAAAATCCACATAATCCTGTTCTTTTTTGTCTTACAAACAATATCATTTTTTATTTATACCTAATCATCTATTTAATTTGTAATAGAGAGAGAGAGAGAGAGAGATAGAGAGAGATTCACATTAATTTATAAAAATGTATTTTCTCATTTCACTGCAATTCTTATCTTCCTGGCCTAGAAATCCGCACCTGGACTGTCTACAGTCCAGAACCGGCGATGACCGGTATTCAGAAGATAGCCGATACTTACCAAGATAAGTTTTAGTGTTTAATCCACTAAGGGGTCCAAAACGGTCTATGGCGGTCGCTGACAGTATGGTATAGGTACTTTATCACCGCAGCAGGATAATCTGGGCAAACTGCCCATATTAAAACACTAATTTAAATATGTCCTAAAAAGTTCTCGTATCCAATTTGGTGTTTTTGCCAATTCGTCGAAAAAGACTGCGGAAACACTTTTATTGCTGGGAAAAATACTACGGCAGTCACGAAAGTGCTACTCATGGCCACAGCGGGGCGACGAGAGGGAGGGAGTTTGGGAGTGGGGAGGGAGCGACACGTGTCGGCGGTCATCGACCCCCCCTTCCCCGCGCACGTGCACCGCCGCGCCCTCCTTTCGCTTTCCGCGTCCCTTCCGCTTCCCCCGAATTCGAACGAGCCGCAAAATCGCGAATCCATCCCCGCCCCCCCGGTAAACCCGCGTTGCGCTAGCTCGCAGTGTGGCCAGATTATGAAACTACCGCAAAATACCATTTAGTAATAATTTAACGGACCTTGGCCGATAATACTAATATTATTAAACCACATGCCAGTTTCATATTTTTTAGGGAATGTTTAATATTTAATAGGATGACGAGCATTCCTGGATAATTACATGGTGAAAAATCTCATGATTTTCTATAAATCTATAAATTTCTTCTCCTGGTTTTAGTGGGATTCAACCGTGAGTGCCACCAACCTTCGAGGTCGACTGCATGAGGATGCTGTAATCACGGTATGAGACAAGAAGCTATGATCATAAGAACGAGCCAGACACGAGCGTCTTTATTGCGTTATGACTGTAGATGGGATTTCTATGTATCACGAACGCATTCGTAATGTATACCATTAAGCCTAATGCCTTAGCCACAGTACAGGGAGCAAAAATGTATGAGAGCTGGGCCCACCTCCCCAATAACAATAAGGTAGGTATTCACCATTGGAAAGCTTTATTTATGTAGAATAACTACAACTTACCTCAATTATGAGCCGTTTCGAAATTTTAAAACTCGGAATCTACTTAAATATCGCTAATTACACGAAATGCCAATTATTTATTTAAAATATTTTATTTGCAGGGAAGATCCATAAAAGATAGTACCTATATTATTATGTACGGTAACTGGGGACACCATGTTGGACAGCTGACCCTAGCATATTACATATGTCAGTAAACAGAACAGCAATGAAATCATGAAATACATCACAGAGTTCAAGCAACATATCCTCGTATTTCCCTTCCATACACTGCCGAAAAACTCGAATATTCTTACTTATAGTTTGAATACCTATACTTATAGTTTGTACTCCCACAGCGTATGTACTATATCGTTTAAACAGTTACTAAAAATACAATGCCTGGATGTGTTAGGTGCCCTAGGGAATATCAGGTAATTAGCCATATTTAATAGGATATAACTCAGAAACAGTTCATAATTGAGATCAGCCGTTTAAGTCATAAATGTTCTATATAAAGAAATTCTTCCACTGGTATATGATTTACAGCTATTGAAAAACTTGGCCCAAAATGTCCATTCTCTTTTGGCTCAATGTGGATTAAGCACGATACCTAATGGGTACATACTAGACTTACTTGCACTATACTAATCTACCTTGCAGTAGCTTTTTGACTAGATACGTGTATGACTGTTTTAATATAAATGTATACGCCATATTAATCAGTATTTTAATGTTGCCCGCCTTAGCACAACCTTCGGCTTAGTTAAGCTACTTAGGTAGACCTCTAATTTTCGGTAGGTGTTATTTTTTTGTATTTTTAGTCTAGAAAAATATTGTAAATTGGATTTTTGGGTTTTTAGATGAAAATACATAAATAAGTAAATACTGAACATCATATTATAATATACAGTATATTGCAGTGATGCTGTAAAAATCCAATTTGGAAAATTCAGAGTTAAACATTCTTATTTAAACTGAAATATCCTCCAGAGGATACCAGTTTCATTCTTTTGTAAACTTTTACCTACATCTGTAAAACTTTTAAAAATGATATTGTTTGAGCCCCATAGTAGAGAGTTTAATTTAGGTGGGAATAGATGTATAATGATCGTGAAAGGAAAATAACTTTGTCGTAAAAAAAATAGACAGAATCAATAAAATGATATACTTAATCAAACTAATTGTATTTTCTATTGCAAACATGAAATTATTAATTCTTCTCTAAGTGTTCGTCTTCAGCTGTCTAAACTAAAACCTCAGTCTTATTATACTGCCAGATAGTACCTATACTGCCAAGGCTTGCCCGAGGGAATTATTTCATTCGATTTACCTTTTCGATGAGGCTCCCGGGTAGGAACTGAGCCATGAGTTGCACCAGGGGGAGAGGTACTCTTGAAAAATTTAGCATGCTAAATTTGTCTATGGCCCGTTTATTTACATGGGTAGGTATTTATTAGGTATTGATATCAGTTCTACATTGTTGATTTTTAACGTCACCCGACTATATTTAGCACGCTGATTTCGAATCTGCAATAATATTTTGTCGGACTCAATTAATAAGAGAGATAGAGGCATTCAAAAAGTGTCAAACGGCTACATTTCGGTAGGTTAAGTTAATGTTTTTTTAATAATTCATTAACACCTATATGGCGGTAGGTTAGGTATATTGTTTATTAACCAACAAAAACTAAATTAAACATTCAAAATATGTATATGTATAATATATAAACCGACGGGATTTTATATCAAATTTAGAATTAAAATGATCGATTTAGTAGTGTGTTTTTTTTCTTCGAAAAATAGGCGAGGTACCTAGCAATATCTAATATATTTCGGCAAATTTAGCATGCTTTTTTTCCAAGAATATGGTCCCAGCCATAGAACAAGCTGGCTTTGCAGCATAATCGTAAAAATAACAGATGAATGTTTAAAGCACTAAAATACCACTGTGGTCGCAAAAATACTACATCGGCGTCACCGTCGGCCGCGCTCGGGCCTCTCCGCCGCCGTTCGGCTCTATCTGGGTCACACGTGTAACCGCCGTTCCCCCCGCGCGGCCTTGGCTTACTTCGGCCCCGGGCCGCGGCCCCCGGACCCTCCGAGGCCCCCACCCCACTCCGCGCACAAAACCGACTTCTAAAAATCACTCATCAATAAATTATAAAATAAATAAATACACTACGGATTTGAAAAGATCTGCAAAAAAAACATATTTCGCTGCTCGCTTTCAAAATGAAGGTAATCGCAATCGCATGCCGCAAGACTTACCTTTTTGAGTGTTGTCGTCGGCTGTGCTCCGTGTGTCGCTCCCTCCACTTTGACGTTGTGAGTGAAGCGGACATCGAGCCGACCTATACTATTATACGTTCCGCAGCAGCACCGCGTCGTCGCAGTAGACACACACTATAACCATAATATCCAACAGCTGCTCTTCATACAGATCCTCTCTCATGATCCACATCAAATATTTCTCATCTCTATAGACGCTCACCGCTTCTCATAGTCGGGGAGGTAGTGAATATTTTTAGGACTTATTTTCCGAGTTAGTAAAAGTAATTAAATCTGGTCTATTATTGATTCTAACCGAGAAACTCCGAGTCTGGCAAAGATTATGCGATGGGTGGGTAGGTGCAATTGACTTGTACTTATTTTCCCAGTTTTAAGTCTTTTCCATTTACTAGAGTCGATCGTTTAATGCACAAAAAAGCAATATGGCTTATTTACAATTAAACGAAGCTAGTCTGGTGGGAATATATAACGATGTACCTAATCGTTTTGTTATTCGTTTGACTTTTTCACTTTATTGGAATTGAAAATCTTTATTTAAAAAAAAATTTATCACGCTGCTTTGTTGACCTCTCAGGAGTGTGTTTTAAATTTAAAGTCAATACTTGAGGTCGGTGAACATACAGATATAGACTCCCTAAACTAACCTATTGTTCCCACTTAGATATACATTTATACATACTTTTTGTCGTTTGCTATTTTAGTGTCTTGGAAAAGATGAAAATTCGCTTTGTATTTTAATACGAACCCTTCTGCCGGTGCTATCCGTAACAACTTTTTCGATCTGGCACAACAGCTTCTCGATTTATTGTCAATTAATCATTTACAGTTCCCAATTCACCAGGGAAAGGAATATAATTGCGCGCCAAAACCGTTTTTTAATGTCTATATTCTTTCAAGATATTTTACTAAGGATCTGTCTTTGTATTAGATAACAAATTAAAATTTATCCGTAATAAACTTGACGAGACTGTTAAAATATTAGATAATATTGTAAGTTTCAAAACTAGACAATAAATGGCTATTGGATTTGGGGCTTTTGGAATGGAGAATCCATTTAAATATGTATTTTAAAGTTTTATATCTATGAGATATATCAAATACATCTATTATTAGTATTATTAGTGTTTAAACTTTAAATAGCTAGTAAATATATCGTACATGTATTTTTAACACGCTTTTATTAGGTCGACCTGTATGTAACTATGTAATGGAATCTAAGTTAACTAATTTAACCATCTTCCAAGGATCGTGGCGTCATGAAAATTGGCAGCTGTATGTAGTTGTGATGACAATGCAATAATATGGTACTGTCGAACTGATCTGATGATGGAGTCGGAAGATATGAACTGGAACTTCATGATGGAACATCGTATCATAGCTGTGTTTGGACTTGTTAGAAAAGTCTTGGAATGAACTTTGACCACGATTAGGTTTCAAGGTCTGACGATGAAGCCGGAAGATAGGCACTGGCATTCCATGATGGGATATCGTATCATAGCAGTGTTTGGACTTGTTAGAAAGGTCTTGTAATGAGCTTTGACCACGATTAAGTTTCAAGGTCTGATGATGAAGCCGAAAGACAGGAACTGGCATTCCATGATGGAATATCGTATCATAGTCGTGTTTGCACTTGTGAGAAAGCTCACGTAATGGACTTTGAACACGATCAGGTTTCAAGGTTATAACAAACCTATTATATATTGACTTGTAAATATTCAGTGTAAACAGTGTAAAAATTGACATAGGTGCCTGTATAAAGCGTGCTTTTAGTGTTTTTTTAAACTATTAATTTATTTTAATACGTCAGTTCCCAATCCAAATTACGTCGTAAATCGTACGTCGTAACCTAGGGTACTAAGCCTAGTTAGATGTAAGTCTGGCCTCGGGTTGCATGCGATTGGGATGAGTCAACTGGTCACTTTATTTTAATTTAAATAACATCATCTTTCTTAGTGTAGCCATAGTTGAGTTGTCATTGTTTGCAATTTATGTCCACCCTAAACTCGAATATTGCTCACAAGTCTTGAACACCTTATATGGCGTCCTTGTAAACGGAATTGAACGTATTCAGAATAAATTCCTAAAGTATTTGAATTACAGATTCTACATTAGATTCGATAACTATACAGGCAGCGGTAATTTACATAATATAACGTCACTGGCAGGTCGAAGAATGTACTATGTAGGTACTAATTTAATCTTCCGTGCAATATGTACCAATTTAGTCCTTTAATGTGCTAATTTAGTCTTTCTACATTAAATTTCGAACAATTAAATAAATTGTATGGATCTAGTTCAGCTAATATGATATGATATGATTACAATATGCTATTCCAAGAAAGTAAGGTGTTAGATTAGTGTTACTTTGTTAATAATTATTATCAAAGTAATAGAATTTCTACAAATTTTAATTGTTTTAATTTTTATTTTATTTTATTTTTTTATATAATAATTATTTAGTAATTTGATTAGATACATCTAAACAATATTTTATAAAGTCTGCCTTAGAACAGGCCCTGGCCTAGTTAGGCGACATTTATTCATTACTCTATCTCCTCGAGAATCAGTTTTTTGCTAACGTCTCATATATATATATACAACATGATATGGTAAACTGTACAAACGAACTTGTGTAATACTATAAATAAATAAATAAATAGATATACACCAGCTGCTTGTGAAACAGTCACTCATGTTTTTCCACCGAACCCTAGATAAACGACCACGAAGCCAGCAACACAGAAGTACAAGAGCATCTGCAGGTCCTAATTATGCCGTTCCCTGAGTTAATTCTTCGTTTGCCCCAAGTTCAACCGTCTCGATGACAACATAAAAGAATTGGAAAGTATCATTTTATTCAATAAAAAATAAAAATATGACTTCTGTAAGACATAAGTCGTTCAAGGACAGAGAACGAACTTCTGCAAATAATCTCTTAAAAAATAATATGCCTGAATAACTTTACGATGTAAGCAAATAAACATAATGTAATATAATGCAAAGGAATAATACTACAATATATTTAGATTGTTATATCCGCGTGGGCCGAGTAGCGGACATCTGGCGGTCATATACGATCTTCTACAACTCGTGACGTATTCGCTTTGATTTCAATTTTGTTCTAAGAGAAGCTACTGTCTGGTATACTGTGCCTTATGAAACGAATAGGCAGAGCCGGCTCTAAGGTTTTTAACGCCCTAGGCAAAAACAAATTGCCCTCATTAAAAACTGTCTTCGGCGGGGTCTGCCGGGTATGGAACTATGCTATGGAATGGAACTTCGGAAATGCATTTTTATTAAGATTTGTTAAAACAAAGAATTAGATGTTATATTAGAATGAGAATTATAACAAAGAATTGATTAATGACTGGGATATGAAAATAAAACGAATGCCAATTTTACATAAAATACATATAATTTCATATCCACAAACCTCAATGTTAGTTGAAAAAGTGAATCTTACAATGGCTTTGCATTTTGTCTTTTGTTTTGGCAACTTATAATTTAATAAATAGAAATCTAAATTAGTATTAGAAAAGCTTCAAAACACAGTTTTACATTACGTATATATGGGTTTATAGGTTTTATAATAGCATTATGTACAGTTCTTTCAATAACGACCAGAAATTCACAGTTAGATTACATATAGGATTTTAACGGTCAGCAACATATATAATTTTGCGACTACGATTAATTCATACGGTAACATTTTTCGCAAAAATTCTGTCTGACCTCATCTATACTAATATTATAAAGAGGTAAAGTTTGTGACGTTGTAAGAAGTAATCTCTGGATCTACTGAAACGATTTTGAAAATTCTTTTACCGATAGAAAGCCACGTTATTTGTGAGTGTCATGGGCTATATATTAATCCGTAAACTTAAAAGACTTTTTCGTGGTAGTCGGATTTCCAAAGTAAGTCGGAAAAAACGGTCGAACGAAAACGTTTCTAACGAACGCTGCCTTAACTATGAGAGATATATGATTAAGTTCTAGAGAAAAAAATGTAGAGCTTGATAATGCCTACAAAAAAGTTAGCGACAGCATATGTCTAACTTTTATATTTAAGTAACAAAAAGTAGTATTTTATATTAAAAAAATAATTTTAATCGTTAGGTCATATTTATTGGTCATATTATCAACAATTATTATGAATTATTAACAAAATAAGTAAATTTACAGTCTCAAGTGTTTAAGACAAAAGACTCTTCTCTTTTACTGCATATAATTTCACTTTTACTAAGGTTAAAGATATAAGACACTCACAAATAAGACACTCACAAGAAGACACTCACAAATAACGGTAAATAGTCAAATTGGCATGCAAATATATACATACATATGCAGTAAAAATATAACCCTTCTTTTGGCAGTCAGGAAATAAATAATAGCACTCGTAAGTAAAAAGTTTTTCTGCCCAACGAAGTGGGCACAGGTCAGCTAGTTTATAATATAATTAATCAGAATTCATAGACGCGTCTTTCGCACTAAGCACTTTACTCAAACGTTTCTTTTACTCCCACGCTCGTGGATTCTGACGTCATTCTGAACTTTATAACGTCAAAATGTTTGCTTTATAAACCGCAATTGTGCATGTGTGTGTGTGACGCTTACCAATGAGTGACGTGGAGCAAACCACGTCACTCATCGGTAAGCGTCGCCGCATAATGAATTTATTAAATAATAAATTGGTAAATACTAATGTTTGTGTTTCTCTACTCTCTTGTCCGCTGATGAAAGATCGACGTAAGATTGGAAGCCTGGTTTTCGCACACCATCAGAATGAGCGACCAGACACTATTCTAACGGTTTTTCTGTATTTATTTGTATCTTTATCTCTATTTATCTGTATCTCTTCCAACGGTTTTATAACACTTAAAAAAAATCTGTTGTGTCACCCCAAGACTTTCCTGACTAGTATCCGGGGAGGTGGGAAAAAACGAACGATGTAATCAAGATTCCCCAAATTTGTATGGCAGGTACCCCAAACGTTGGTCGTAAGTACCCCAAAAACTAATAGGTTCTTCCGATGGTTAACAGAAGCTTCTATGCCAAATTTTAACTAAGACAGATTAAGCGTCTGGGCGCTATCGCGGAAACAATTTTTTCACCGGGAACCCCAAATTTGTATGGGAGGTACCACAACCGTAGGGCGTAGGGACTCCAAAAACTAATGGGTTCCTCCGACGGTTAACAGAAGCTTATATACCAAATTTCAGCTCAATCCGATTAAGCGTCTGGGCGCTATCGTGGAAGAATACATACATACAGACATACAGACATACAGACATACAGACATACATACAGACAGAGATCGGTCTGGAAATAGTCTCAATCGTCTCAGGGAGTCTCAAAATATATATTCCCATCTTCATCTCAAAAATTTTTTTTAGCGCGATCACAATACTTTCCTTTCCGATAGGTCGTCAGGAAAGTA
The DNA here is from genome assembly GCA_944548615.1 of Micropterix aruncella. NCBI lineage: Eukaryota > Metazoa > Arthropoda > Insecta > Lepidoptera > Micropterigidae > Micropterix > Micropterix aruncella. The sequence goes on from OX155980.1 coordinate 3,425,576, forward strand.
AAATACACCAAGAGTACCTACTTCATATTTTTTGATATTGGATTTTTGTTCTACGTAACGACCAAATTTGGTTGCACATCAGAACACCGTTGACTACGTAACAACCAACATTGGCGGCTTGCTCCCGGAGCGCACAGTACTATATTTTCTATTTCGAGCGCATCTTAAACTCCTTACCAAATAACTCATTATTACCATAGATACATAGACGGCCGCTAGAATAATTTCGCGCGTCATTTCGCGGATATTTCTGGTAAAATTCTATTGTTAAACATAATCATTTTTCTTTTTCGAGAAATCATCAAAATTTTAATTGGTTTTATGATATCTAAATATGTTTGTATGTAAATAAGCAAAACGAAATATTAGCTTTAATAGAGAATCTAATAAAGATCATGATAGTATTTACAATTTCTAAATAGGGTTCCGTATATTTCCGTAAGACAAGTTCTTAATGTTAGAGTGAGTTAGAAATGCCGAGTTTTTTTCACTTTTTCGAATTCCTCATATTTATTCATAATTATCTAATTGTTTTACAAAATGAGATTTTAATATTTTATGTACGAAATTTCAATGTGATTATTGCACAGTTAATATTTTTTAATGGTTGCTATAGTAGTACCATAGTTATAGTAGCAAACAAACCAAAGAAATAGTAATGGAATACAACCACAAACTTACCAAAACACTTCTAAGGACAAAAAGGCCCCAACTACGCAAACTAGTGGGACTGATAACAGGACACAACACACTAAACAAACACCTCTTCAAAATGGGCGGAACGAATAGCCCTATGTGCAGAGCATGCATGGAGGCGGAAGAAACTACAAAACCCATTCTGCTAGATTGTGAACAGGTAGAAGTATACAGGACAAAACACCTTGGGACTCCAGGCACCCTGCGCAAGGCGGCAGGAAACCTGAAAGCCCTGCTGGCTTTCGTCGAGGAACTGGGGTGGGTGGAATAGCGCTACCCCCGTTACACGCAAAATAGGCACACTGGATGTCGACTTGCGGAGGAACGCCCAGTATAACTAACTAACTAACATAGTTATAGTACTTTTTGTCGAGCGCGGCGATATTGCAAGAAATTTCAATAAATTGCCGCGGTCTGCCATGAAATAATAATTATGCTGCTACTCGAGGGGTTAACTACGCTCCAATTGTCACTTTGAAATAATGACTTTTCTAAGACAACTTATAAAAATTAAATTACCCTTCATCTGTCATTACCTAGTAATTCGTCTGTCTAAGCTAGTAGCGCGCAGAAGTACTATTTTTATATTTGGGTTATGTTTTTATATCCCCGAATTAAATTTTAAATAAAAAACAATTTTGCGCTCCCCAAAAAGTTGCGCCCTAGGCGGCCGCCTATGTTGCCTATATAAACGAGCTGGCCCTGCGAATAGGTTAGGAAACATATTTTCCACAAAATAGCATTTCAAATTGCTATCATATAATATTATATACATCATAGAACATCCGGGCAAAGGACGCTGTGGTCCGCGATAGATTCGGTATACACCGTTTCACCGCTTCGTAAGGGAGAGGACCGCGCAAGCGACCTCGAACTCGTAACCAATCGAGAGACCGGAGTAATCTGGTCACAATTGGAAGGAAGGGCGTGAGTGTCGGCCCGCCGGGTAACATTCCTGGCTATCTCGCGGTTAAGGCGTTGGCCTCTTACGGGCTTGTGGCGCAGCTAGACGGTGGACTGTTTTGTCCTCAAGTCTTCTGCGCTCACTCCAGGGAGATAGAACGACTAATCGTTAAAACTTCCTGAGGTGACGGGCTCGTCCGCTGTAGTCGACAACCTAAGTTATCATATAATATTGGTGTCTTTCTTCCTACAGGCTCTCCCTGTGGGAAGGAAGTGACAGAATCATTGCGTTTTAATATTTCTTATATGTTTACTTGAATAAAAAAAATTTATAATCAGGCAACCTGGTATTGAGTGTATCTCTGTTAGCCAAGGGAAGAGGTAATAGTATGCCCGTTTAAACTGTGAGATTAATGCGAAAAAAAAACGGAATTTTTTCGTCCCCGATAAGTATGTAGACTATTTCGCGCTCCGAGTACAGAGAAAGAGATAAAAATGAGGTCACCGATAGTGGAGTTACATTACGTTGATAACACGAAACCCACCAATCATCGCAACGTTTACGCAAGTGCTATCGCGAAATAGCTCACAAACCGACTCCATTCATTTTTTAAAAAATCAGTTTATTAGAAGGTTTTCGGGGTACGATCGTCTTTTATATGAGGGTTTGCACAGCTGCGCTGCTATGGGCACAGTAAGTGCAAGCACAGATAGCATACTCAGTGCAGCTACTTTTCTTTTGTCGCAGATGAGTATTTGTTTATTTACTTATTACTAAACTTTTCGCTCGCCGCGAAAAGACACAGTTTACTGGGACGAGCCTTTCTCGAACCCAGCGATCTGCCCAACTTGAAGGTCAGTGACCTATTTGGTCTGGTAAGAAGTACCGGGCTACTAGCTGACAATTGACCTAACCACACAGTGGGTAGTTACAAAAGACCTTACAGATCTAGGTGACATCAAGGGCTGGAAACAAGCCCCCCACTCCATCTACTACTACTACTACTATTACTAAACAACATAGCAGAAAAACCAATGCATTGAAAACTAAAATTAATAAAGATATCAACTAGTAATCATACAAATAAAATGTCGCTTAAAATACTTGCTAGTATATAAGAATAAATAATTAATTGCCTGTAATTCAAACATATGAGGATTGCCGGTAAAAATTGTAAAATTCCTTTTACTAGCTGTGCGCCCCACCACCGTTATAACCTACGCAGTGGCGGCAGAGGTATGCGGCCTACCCGCAAAACAACGGATTGACAGCTCTTCAGTCTACCCTAGACAACGGAGGCTGTAACGTCACCGAAACGTCGGGTGCTACAAATTTCACGCCGTAAATTCGTTTTCTATCCTATTTGTAATGTCAAACAACCGCGATAGTCTTCGATTTTATATTAGTCTATACTAATATTATAAAGAGGTAAAGTTTATGAGGTTGTAGGAAGTAATCTCTGGATCTTGACAATTCTTTTACCAATAGAAAGCCACGTTATTTGTGAGTGTCACAGGCTACATATTAATCCGAAAAATGAAAACACTTTTTCGTGGTAGTCAGATTTGAAAAGTAAGTCGAAAAAAAAACGGTCGATCGAAAACGTTTCTAACTAACGCTGCCTTAACGATGAGAGATATATGATTAAGTTCTAGAGAAAAGTTGTAGAGCTTGATAATGCCTACAAAAAAGTCAGCGACAGCATATGTCTAACTTTTATATTTAAGTCACAGAAAGTAGTATTTTATATAAAAAAAATAATTTTAATCGTTAGGTCATGTTTATTGGTCATATTATCAACAATTATGAATTCATATCAAAATAAGTAAATTTATCGTCTCAAGTGTTTAAAACAAAACATTTTTCCCTTTTACTGCATATAATTTCCCTTTTACTGCATAAATGGTTAAAGAGATAAGACACTCACATATAAAACACTCACAGGAAGACACTAACAAATAACGGCAATATAGTCAAATTGGCATGCAAATACATACATACATATGCAGTAAAAATATAACCTTTCTTTTGGCAGTCAGGAAATAAATCATAGCACTCAGTACCAAACGAACGACACTCATAATTTCATCACAAGTAAAAAGTTTTACCGCCCAACGAAGTGGGCACGGGTCAGCTAGTAAGTAATAAAAGTATCTGCGCTGGTCCAAGATGTAATATTTCTGTTTGCAGTCGCAGATATAAGAGTGAATACAGTTTGTGATATTGTTCGATATCAAGGTTATTAAAGGAGAAAAAAAATGTTACAAAAGACGAGATATTTTCCCCCCCAGACCGTCAGATGCGGTGCAATACTGGTTTCTGTCAATATAATAAATTTTGTATGCTCTCTCCCCTTGCGCCGCATGAAGATAATCTTTGAATTCCGCAACTCTCAGGGGCTCCGTCAAAGGATTGTCTCGCTTAAGTATAATTGTAAGTAGTATAGTGATCGGACAAAGCGGGTGCAGCTCAGTGTGTGGTACAATAGAATTTTGCAGTCGTGAGAATGATCGAGAGACAGAAACGTTTACCTATATTTTGCGGCATTGAAATGAGTGATACTTCTTCGAGCGCGATAGGTGTCGGTAGGGAATAACTCCGTCATGTATCCTATTTCTCGACGGCGGCGTCTGACTACAAAATCGGCGTAAATATGATTATGGGTAGTTATGTAAATACACATATTTTGTTACCTCCATTCTCTATCGATACCATCTTACGGAAGCTTACGCAGCTAACGGATAATGGGCCACCATGGCCTGCTCGTTATCTTTTGTCGGCCCAACTCCGGTTTAAGTCCCATCCGATAGCCTTACCGAAGAAGGACGAACCCGGAAAGGAATCCGTTTCCCCCAGCTTAAGTTATCAACTACAACGGGCGAACAAGTCGCCTCAGGAAGTTGTAACGACATGTGATGGTTCTGTCTTCCGTGAGGTGAGCGTAGAAGACTTTGGGACAGTACAAACCTACCGTCCAGCAAAACAACCTACCCGCCAGAGTCCAATGCCTTACGGCGAGGCACTAGGAAGGTAACCCAGTGGGGCGGGGCCACCTTGCTCCCTGGCTAACAGTTTTGGTAGGATATCTCCGTCTGGAATTAACCTTCAGGATATATACCAGTATACTTGTATACTAGTATACTAATACTGGTATACCAGTATTAGTATACCCTGACTTGTATACCAGTATACTAATAAAATGAATATGAATATGATACCTCCTTCCTCCCGACTGGTTACGGGACCGAAATCGCTTACGCGGCCTCTACCTGGCGTAAATTCAGCGGTAATTCAGTTTGAATCTATCGCGGACCACAGGCATCTTTTGCCTGGCTCTGAATTCAGGATCAGGTAGCCTAATGGTCATTTCAAGAGTGGTTGACCTTGCTGCTTAGGAGACTACGTTGCCCCCAGTCGGATATTCTCTGGGGAAGACCTCGGGCGCTGCTAGGCGGTTTGCGCATCGTGCGGCGTTAGCCAATCGACTGTGCATTCCAGCGAATAACCGGGGAGGGGGGTCTGGAAACGGCCTGATACGTTTGCTAAGCAGCGGGAGTGGTTGTTGACATCGCGGGCGGTCTGAAAACGGCCTGATATGTTTGCTAAGCAGCAGGGGTGGTTGTTGACCTGATGTCAACTACTCATGAAACGAGCCGTTGGCCACAAAATCCCGTGTGAAAATCGCGCGTAGGGCGCCACGATCCGCGACAAACTCGATTTGAATCACCTCCATGATCAGATAGAGGTCACGCAAGCGTGTGCTAATCTGGTACCAGACCGGAGAATGGAGACATCTTATAAAACCTGGTAGTGAGGGCGTGAGATTAGCCCATTGGTTTCAATTCCTAGTGTCTCGCTGTAAAGCGTTCGAGTCTTACAGGATGTTGCACGTTGGCGTAGTAAGACGTGCAACATCCTGTAAGACTCGTTTGTTTGTTTGTTAGACTGTGGTTTGCGCAAAAGTCTTTTACGCTCACTCCATGGGAGATAGAACGAACTGACACAGCTATAGCTCCCTGGGGCGATGGGTTCGCCTGTGTGGTTGACACCCCTAGCATTTCCACTCTCTAGCGATACCATATTACGAGTCCACCTATCTTCTAAATCGTACGGGTCTTAAATATTTTTACTTTCCAGCAATCGGACTCCGCTGTAAGAGGTTTTAGCGATGTCTTCGAGGTCCGCGGAGAATAGGCGCTATATTCATCTTCCTTTGTGGTTATCCCTAATTTATTCTATGGATATTGATCAACCTTTTCTATGCATTTAAGTCCAATAATACAGCAGTCAGTCAATGTATAGTAAACTATATATTTGTTATATTGATGAGAATACCCTAGCTAGATGCTTAAAGGTTTCAACTACAACGCTAGAATTCGTCACCCCAGAAAGTTTTAACGATATTGATCGTTTTGTCACCCGTGAAGTGAGGGTAGAAGACTTTGGGACGAAACAGTCCTTTGTCTAAATACGCCACTGGCCCGTAAGAAGCCAGAGCCCTACCGCGAGACACCGAAAATATGCAACCAGCAGGCCGACCTCGCGCCTTCACTTCCAGTTTTGGCCAGATTTCTCCGGCCTCCTGACTGGTTACGGATTCGAGGTCGCTTGCGCGGTCGCAATCTCTATCTTATGTTAGCGGTGATTTGGTATCTATCGTATATATCGCGGACTACGACATCTTTAGCCCGGCTGTTTACCCGGGATCGGGTAGCCGATTGGTCCTTTCAAGAGATCGCCAGGAGTTAAAGATTTTCGCTAAGTATCCTCGACTCTCCACTTCGTTCGACTTCGTCTCTGCACCAGTTCTCAGCGGTTCCCGTTCAGGATATTAGTGCCAATGTACGGGCATCTCATTGTAAAGAGGACTATTTCGTTTGGTAGCGAACGGTTTCGTGCAGCTTGGACCACTCACGATTCAGGTCCTATTCAGTAGCCTCCTAGTGTGAAGAACTATCCCGGGATAGACTCTCGCGTCCCAGGCCTCACAGTCGGCGGATCAGTTTCTCCTGGTGATTGCCTTCCGGCGCTACTGGACGGTTTGCGCACCGTGCGGCGACAGCCAATCGGTTTGTGCACTCTGACTAATTATGGCCGATTTCAAATACAAGGTTCGCGCGACAAAGCTATAAAAAGATCGATGATCAACTTTTTTGACGTGACAACGTCTTATAAATAGGTGGAGCCTGCTGCACGCACGAAAAAACATGACTCATGCGGCGTTACCTCGCTCTGAGGCGTTCCATTTATTATATTTATTATTCAATATAAATGCTGCCATCTACCTATTGCGACAAGAATTATTTACTAACCTCAGTCTAAAATAGTACGAATGAAAATCACTAGATTGATTTAAATACTTGACATAATTTTATATGTATTCTTGATATACGGAATGTTATTACTGAACGGACAATTTTCTTGTGGGTACAACAAAGTGCAACAAAGTAAGCAACTTTAAAAAAAAAAAAAAAAAAAAGTATGAGCTATCATTACGATGCGCTATCTAGCGGTTGGTTAAATGTCGCTGATATTGTTTATTTACGACGTATTACCTACTTCTAGATGGCGCAGCGTGCTCAAACGCTTCTCAAACCGTTATTTAACAGTTTGAGATTTCAAACTTTCAAATTAAAAAAAGACAATAAACTTTAAGCAATAAACAATTATACAATTATACTGCTATACAAAATTACATTTACATGTTGTAGTCAAATCGGTGAATATAAAAGCATATATTTTTGGGTGTTTGTAATAAACAATATCAGAATCTTAAATGAAACTGCTTCAAATGCAACCATTCCATCAGTATTTTCTTATGTCGTTGTCACGTTCAACTATCGTCAGTAAACCGACTTTACAGACAACCGATTTTTTTATTCGTATTACGACAGCCGTTTTAAGACACTACAAGCTTCATCATCCGAATACTTGACACGGTACAGTTTGCAAGCGAGCCGCCTCCGACGGGCAAAGATAATCCCATGACCCTGGACCGACGTGATACTCCGAGCCTGCATTACTAATTTCGCTGCAGTGAGCTCTACAACTCGCCCTCCAATAAAGTATGATTTTAATGGTTTCTCTCGACATCCTTGTGTTCTCGCGACATCCATCTTCCCAACGCGGCTTGATATATATCGCGCGACACGCGCGAGTAGGTATCTCTTGCCGCATCTTCACTACGAAATCACACTGGAAATAAGTATATGAGAGTAGCTAAAGCTCAGGAGCACCATACATAGGCAGCTCCTGAAAACTTCTAACCTTTACAAAAGCTTACATCAATAATAATAAAAGAGAGCGTAAGCTAATTAGCGAGCGTGATTGCCTCAGAATGTTCGTCCTGATCTGTTGTTGCAGTAGTATGAGCGAAGTGAAATCGTTTCTGTTGTTTATTAAGTTTTGTCAACTACTATGGGCAAGCTCGTCACGCTAGGAAGTTATAATGATATGAAATCATTCCCCCCTCCCTTCCGTCCCCATGGAGTGAAAGCAGAGACGTAGGGACAGTTGGGCGGTGTCGACTACAAGGGGCGAACCCGTCACCCCAGGCTGGTATAACGATATTTGGTCTTTCTTTCAGCCGTGGGATGAGCGTAGAAGACTTAGATAATAACAATTCACTATATACCTTCCCCAACCTTTACCGCCTGCCACCGGGTAGTTAACCCAGCGGGCAGACCAAGCGCCTTCGCTATCAGTTATGGCCGGATTTTTCCTGCCTCCCGACTGGTTACAGGTTCGAGGTCGCTTGCGCGGTGCTCTCCCTTACGTAGCGGTGTCACGGTGTCTACCGCATCTACCGTGGACAACGGCATCCTTTGCCCGGCTGTTCACCCGGTATCGGGTAGCCGTATGTTCGTTTCAAGAGCAGTTGCCGTAAGGGTAAGACCTACCCCCACTCTATAGGAAATAATACTGTTTCCAGACCCCCCGGCTATCAGTCGGAATGCACAATCGATTGACTGACGCCGCACGGTGTGCAAACCGCCCAGGAGGTTGATACCTACGGGAAACTGGTCCGCAGGCCGATGTCCTACCCGGGCTCGCACCACACGAGTAGACTCATGTGCTCGAACTTCTGTGTGGAGGCTGCCGGATGGGTGTTGACATGGGTCTTAGTGGCCAAAATGCAACACGGCCCATTAGCTCCCAGACTTATAACACAGTCCCCCGTCTATAAACTACGCCAATAGTTCAACGCCTTATCGCTAAGTACTGGGAAGTGACTTCACGCCCTTACTTCCAGATGTGGGCCGATTTATCCATCCTCCAGGTTGGTCACGGATTCGAGGTCGCTTGAGCAGCCTCTACCTGAAGTTAGCGGTAATTCATAATGAATTTATCGCAGATCGGTGGCGTCGTTTACCCGTCAAAGTCACTCGGATCGCCTGCTATAGGTAACGCCAGGTCAACAGGTACCCCCGCTCATTAGGAAACACACGTCTCCAGACTGTTTGTTTGTTTGTTTATATTATTTATTGTGAAAATGTCACAATGGGCGGGTTTATTGTCATATGACAATCTCTTACAACCAACCCTACTATGACGTGTTATATGTATGTGTGCGTGTACCATGTCTGTAAGTGTGTGACTTGTTATTGAATTCCATCGACGGAATTGAAAATGCAATTCCGTTAATTAGATCCCAACGGAAAATGGTGACCCAGCCGGGAATCGAACCCGGGACCTTACAATGTAAGATCAGCCGACCTAACCACTATGCCACCGGGCCGTGTGGCATAGTGGTTAGGTTAGACTGTTAGACTGTTCTGGTTATTGACCGGATTGCGTAAGCGTGGCTGACACAGCCTGGCACCCAAACCGCCCAGTTCCGCCCGAGATGTTCCCTCGCATCCGTACGTCTGATTTCAAGTCCTCCGACTGCAGGTTGGAGCCGCAGGTATAGTTCACAGCAGCCCTTTCAGGTTATGTCGGCCCTTTCACGGTTTAAAAACAGATCATCTCTCGAAAGTATTGTATACTGTCTAAACAACAATTTATACGGTTTTTAAAGACAATAAACTTTACTTGATTTATTTATTTATTTATTATTTATTATTTTCAAATAGTATTCAAGAGCATTACAGATGAATCCAATTCGTCCTTGAATATTAAAGCTACAGTGTAAGTATAAAAATAAATGACTTACATAACTAAATTAATGCTAACATTGAACACGAAAAAAAAAAAAAAAACTTAAAAAATATAAAACTAAGATTATGATAAACATGAGATAGCAGGGAGTTGCCTTTTTAGATGCCAAAGGAATATACAAAAGATATCTATTTCTGTGGGTAAGGAATTAAGAAGAGGTAGGCCTGTCTACTAAAATATTTGTACGGTGGTATGGCACATTAAACAATAGATGCGATATCCTCGCTGTGTAATTTACCGATACGTACAATTCAAACTTACGTAGTATGTCTGGCAAATAAATAGTTCCTTGAATTAATTTATATTCAAATATAATTAGGGAAATATATCGATGCGTTTCAAAACTATCCTACCATTCCTAGCACAAAATCGGACGGAAATAAGTATGGATAAATATTGTATTTTCTGTAATAAATATATCTTAAAAATTTTCTTTGAATACGCTCTAACATATGAATGTATTTGTTTTCACTTGTATGCGAGATGACTGAGATATATTCAAGTATGCTACGGACTAAACAATTATATAATAGAAACATTACATGAATATTATTAAACTGACCATTTTGCTAGCACGATTGCAAATATTTGTAATGTCTGCACGGAAATTCAACTGCGTATCAAATGTAATTCCCAGGTCCCTAACCTCGGTTGACCTTTTTAAAATTGACCCGTTTATTGTGTATGGGAAAAGCAAGGTGTTTTCTTCTTAGTGATGGTTAAAACAGAGCACTTGTTAGTGTTGAATTCGATGTCATTTACGGAGCCCCATCTTGAAAGTGCATCATTTGATTTGATCACCCCCAAGCTGCGCGGAACCATTATGAAACTGTTTATGTTGTTCAGTATTTTCATTAGAGTGCTTTATATTCACCGTCTGAGGGAATCATTGTCGCGGGCGCGCGTCTGAAGTATTCATGATTTTATCTTGCGATTGTAATATTATCTTATTTATTTTATTTATTTATTTATATCACATGCGAGCAGATTCGCGGGCCCGACTTTCCCTTAAAGTAGGTAGCTGCGTCGGGCGACATTAACATATCAACCAGTGTCTACTGAATATGGTATCTGCGACCCAGTTTCGGTATATAAATTATGAAAATTTATCTGTTTTGCCTTTGCACACAAAAACTATAATAGTCGACATAAACTTTATATTATGTCGAATATAACGTGGATCCAGATGTGTCAATTTATCTCCTTGCCGAAGGCGGAAGATACATATCCTAGGCACATTATCTCTTCTCCTCTTCTCCGTCGTTCTCTCATTACTGAGGATCGTGGCCACTAGACAACAGTTTTCCTACGATGCTCCTCCACTTCGACCTGTCTTCTGCATGGCGGGTCGCAGATTGTATTGACCCTTTCGTAACTTCTTTGATGAGATCGTTCCATCTGGCCGGTGGTCTGCCTCTGCTTCTTCTTCCGTCCACTTGACCCCCGGAAAGCATTTTTTCCAGATTCTCTGGGTTTCTCCTGGCAACATGACCGAAGAACTGCAGGATTCTTCTCATGCATACGGTGGAGAGCCTCACTCGGTGTCCGAGCTCTTCTATGATGGATTTTTTGTTGCGGTCTGCTGTCCCTCATCTCATCTCTAGTGTATCGATTTTGGTGCGTATCCGAGCCTTCGGGGTCCACGTCTGCGATGCGTAGAGAAAGATCGAGAAAACCAGAGCTCGAACACATCTTTTCTAACTTTCACAGCTTTTCTAGCTTGCTCATGGCCGACCTTGCCTTCTGGCTTCTGCGTGAAACTTAGCATTGAGCAATAAAATACCTGGCAACATGACCGAAGAACTGCAGGACCCCTCTCATGCAAGAACTGCAGGTGGAGAGCCTCACTTGGTTGCCGAGTTCTTCCAGGTCAGATTTGTTGGTGCGGCGTGCTGTCCATGGGATTCCTAGCATTTTACGCCAACGCCACATCTCAGGTAGGCACATTATACCTACACTGAAAAAAATGTTGATTAATATTACGAAATTCCTTGTTCAAATTACAAAACCTATACGTTAATATAGGTCCTATCGAGAAAAATGATGATACTACCATATTTACTAACACTTCTTGTATAACTTACCAATACGTCAATGTCACCAGATATATTTGTGATAATTTTACGAGTTCTCCCATCTTGTCTAATTAAAAAAGCAAATAAAGTTTAGTAAGAAGTACAACTCTTTTTATTTTTAAGCTATTGCATAGCTTTTATCGCGGGCCTAGGCCAGCGCGGCGACCGAATGAAGAAATTTCTTAACGAAAATTAATGATTTTAAACTGATAATTACGTCTAAACGAGTACTGCTTACGATTCGAAGAACATTTTCCTAATATTCTTAGCTTTGAATATTTGAGATTTTGTTTATATTACACAGTGTAATTAATTTCTTAAATTAGGTCTAACCGAAAACAAAAACGACTACTACGCCAATACTATCTGGCGTATTATTATGAAACCTGCACCATTTTTAAGATAATTTTATTATCTATCTTTTTATCTGCGATTTTTTTCGAATAATCCGGTTTTTTTGCTTTATCGAATAAAAAATTCGAGCGCGGCGCTCTATCCGAAGACGTTTAAATTGTTCCGAATCATTTGCTTTCGCAGCCGCAAATGATTCGGAATAATTTCAACGTTTTCCGATAGAGCGCAGTTATCTGATATCAGAAAAAATAAAATAAATAAATAAATATAATTGCATAAGTTGTTAAAAATGCTATGTAATAGCTTTACCGCGGCAGTCCCCGAGTGCCACACGTATTTTTTTTTGTAAATAGAACAGTAACGCAGTCTTGGGTGGCAAGGCCTTGCGGGGATTGGGTGAGAGCAAAGGGATACGTTACGGCAAACGTCTATAGTTGGCGTTAGTAGGGGTTGTCAAAGTTCACGAACGATTGAATATCTGCATCGGTGGAGTAGCGGCCATATGTCGGCCATATGCTAACCCTTAGGACTGGTGACGTCGCTCGCTTCGATTGAAATTTTAAGAGAAGCTACTGTCTGTATAATGTGCTCTAGGTCAAGTGTCGATAAAATTTTAGAACAAAAGAACCAAATGATATATATTTTGTTTGTTTCTACTATTTATTGTGAAATTTCACATTGGCGGGTTTCTTACCATACAACAATCTTTTACAACCTATCAACCAATCTGCTATAAAGTGTTTAAATGTATGAGTATATGTGTGCATAAGGTTGCTGTACGTGTGTGTTTTGTTATTACATTCGATCGACCCCGATCGTTTCGATCGATCGATCGATTATGTTGAATACGACTTGAATCCAAATGTGTCGATTTATCTCTATGCCGAAGGTGGAAGATACCCTAGTTCAAGTGTGTGTAAACTTTAAGGATAAATAAACCAAGTCGTATTTTATTTCAATGTATTTGCGTTTCAAACAGTTTCGTTTGTTTGTTTTTACTATTTATTGTTAAATTTTACAATGTGCAGACTTATTATCATACGGCATTCTCTTACAGCCAACCAGCCAATGTACTATGAAGTGTTTATATGTATATGTGCGCATGACATTGGTGTACGTGTGTGTCTTATTATTGCATTCGATCGACCCCGATCAATTCGATCGATCTATCGATTACGTTGAATATGACGTGGCCAGATGAGCCGATTCATCTCTTTGCCGAAGGCGTAAGAAACCCTGTGTTAAGGTTCGGTAAACTATAAGGACAAAAGAATAGAAATTTCTTTAAATATTTGCATTTTAAACGGTTTTTTTTGTTATTTGATTCTTTTCTAACCAACCCTACAATGGAGTGTTTATATGTACCTATGTGTGCCGAAGGCGTAAGAAACTCTGTGTCAAAGTTCGGTATATTATAAAGACAAAAGAACCAAATAGTATTTACTTTAACTATTTGCATTTTTAACCGTTTTTTGTTTGTCGATTCACTTATAACCAACCCTACAATGGAGTGTTTATATATACCTATGTGTGCGCGAAATATTGGTGTAAGTGTGTGTCTTGTTATTGCATTCGATTGGCAGAATGGAAGTGCAATTTCGTTATTTTTATCCAAACGAAATTGGTTACCCAGCAGGAAATCGAACACGGAACCTTACAATGTAAGATCAGGCGACCTAGCTAGCCAATGGGTTCGCTCTTGTATAGATAATATTAGTTATACTGAAGATTACTCAAGTAGAACGATTAAGAGTGAATTCAAAAATTCCTGATGGGATATGGGGGGGGGGGCGGGGGGGGGGGGAGGCGTAAAAAACTATAAGAGGTGAGCCACCCCCACTCCTGTCCCCCCTCGTGGCACAGCATCGTAAATTTCAAAGAATTACGGCTGATAATTGTAATATTATTAGAGATTTCACTGCCACAATATCAATTAAATGACCTGTTTCCATGGTTGCTGAGAGCATTATAGTTATTATAGTTATATCGTGTAAATTCGTTATTAAACATAAAAAATAGCGGAATTATGAAACATTTATTATCCCTTGTCATGTTCACATAATGGCGGTGTCGACTACAACGGGCGAACCCGTAACCCCAGGCTGGTAAAACGATATATATCATTCTTTCAGCCGTGGGATGAGTGTAGAAGACTTGGGGACAAGACAATCTACTGTCTAGTTCACCAGCAACCCGTTAGAGACCAATGCCTTACGGCGAGGTACCGGGAAAGGTAAGCAGCGGGCAGCCTCACCCCCTAACTACCAGTGTTGGCATGATATCTCCGTCTGGAATTAACCTTCAGGATACCTCCGTCCTCCCGACTGCTTACGGGTCCGAAGTCGCTTATGCAACCTATATCTGTTGTATTACAGCGGATATTCAGTTTGAATTTATCGCGGACCTGGGCGTTCTTTGCCCATAGTGTCACACGGGATCGAGTGGCCCAAGGTTATTTCAAGAGTGGCATGACAACAGCTCATCATCCACCTCCGCTGCTTAGGAAACAGTGTATTTCCATAGTCTCCAGACCCCTTCAGCAATTAGTCAGAATGCACTACCGATTGGCTTCGCCGACCGGTGCGCAAACCGTTCAGTGGCGCCGGAATGCAATTACGCCAGGAGAGACTGGTCCACCAACTCTGAAGCCTGAGACACGGGAGTCTCACCCGGGGTAGCCTTCCACTCGAGGAGGCTTCTGAATAGGAGCTGAATCGTGAGTTGAGCCGATCCGAGAACAAAATGGCTTTTTTGGCACAAGCTGCACGAACCCGTTTACGAACCATATCATAATAAATAAATCATGTCCACAGTAAGAAATTAACAAGTGAATATATTAAAAGTAATAAAAAAACTCGACTACCGTTACAAAAAGTGAACTACTTTATTTATAACTAGCTGTTGCCCGCGGCTTCGCTTCTCGTAAAGTTTCGAATCGATTTGTTAATTTAAGTAGGGTGGCGTTTATTTGCCTTTTTATATGCTACCGTCCCCCTCAGATGCAAGCTACCTATCTCGTTCACGTTCGCGTCTTGTTCCTCGCCACCCGCGCCGCCTTCCACTGAATGCTGACCTTGCTAGGCCAGCAGCCGCCGTCGCCCGCTAGATATTTTGAGGGGCTTGCACGCGTTACTAATTATAAAAAAACTTACCGTAAATGGCTAATTTTATCTCTAATAAACACTCGTGATATTGGATACAATTATTTTTATAAGGATTCCTATTTTATTCCTAATGTCTTTAAACAAACACTGCCTACTTATTTTTCTTATTTTTTTGAGACATAAAAGCAGTTATTGTAGCTTAATTATAAAAGTTGTATATAATATCATGTCACCGACATTTCTATAAATCTCTTCTTTGTCTTAATATTGTTTTTCTATATATCAAACCGTTTCCTCAGCGCAACTATAGAGCAATTCGCCAGCTCATTTTTCTCCGACTTGATTTACAAATATCGTGATTTCGTATTGAAAACATATATTTATTTCACAATAAAATATAGCCTATAGCAATCGTAGCTAATTAGGCTTTCCATTTTAAAATCGGATTAGTAGTTTCGGAGTTTACCCCCTACATACAAACTTACAACCTTTCAAACATTACTTCTTTATATTATAAGTATGGAATCTTTTTATTTCGGTTTTAAGCAGTTTTATCCGCAAATGATTCGGAATAATTTCAACGTTTTCCGATAGAGCGCAGTTATCTGATATCAGAAAAAATAAAATAAATAAAATAAATAAATAATTATAATTGCATAAGTTGTTAAAAATGCTATGCAATAGCTTTACCGCGGCAGTCCCCGAGTGCCACACGTATTTTTTTAATGTAATATTTGTGGTTAAAATATTTATTCATATATATAAACAAATATATTTTTGAAATGTATTCAATCGGACCTTTTATTTGACACTGAATACTATATATTTATGTTTATTTATTGACATTTGGAGATTTGGATATTTACCCCTTCGGCTACATTGGCGGCTTGCTCCCGGAGCGCAAAGTAATATTATTATCTAATTCGAACGCATCCTAAAATCAATACCAAATATCTCATTATTACCATAGATACATAGACGGTCGCTAGAATAATTTCGCGCGTCATTTCGAGGATATTTCTGGTAAAATTCCATTGTCAAACGTAATCATATTTTTTTTCGACAAATCATCAAATTTTTTATTGGTTTTAATGAGCTAATTGTCTAAATATTTTTGTATGTAAGTAAGCAAAACTAAATATTAGCTTTGATAGAGAATCTAATAAAGATTACGATAGTATTTACAATTTCTAAATAGGGTTTCGTATTTTTCCGTAAGACAAGTACAAGTTAGAAATGCCGGGTTTTTTTCAGTTTTTCGACTTTCTTATATTTATTCATAATTACCTAATTGTTTTACAAAATGAAATTTTAATATTCTATATTTGAAATTTTAACGCAATCATTGCACAGTTATCTTTTTATCATAGCTATAGTAGTTCCATAGTTATAGTACTTTTTGTCGAGCGCGGCGATATTGCAAGAAATTCCAATAAATTGCCGCGGTCTGCCATGAAATTATGCCGCTACTCGAAGGGTTAGACAACTATTTACTTGATATTCGAACAGTTGAGGTACCCTATGACACTCGGTAGTATGATATAACGCTTCTAACAATACCACATTTTTCTATTAATACCAAAAACGGAAAATATACATACATGAATCCTGAACAAAAACACTAGGTACTTTTTGTTGCGCAGTCGTGTAAAAATATACTACGTCCATTGCTAACTGTATCCAACTGGCGTCTGTTCTTTGGTCATCGAAAAGGGGGGGGGGGGGGGGGCGGATGGAGTTTCGGAATTCACTCTACGCGACCAAAGAATCAGTGAATTAACTCCGCAACGAAAAAGCTTACAAGTGATTTTTGAATCGTTGTCGGTATAGGATAGTGTCTACTGATATCATAATGTTGGTCTATTTCTATCTTTTCTTATAATATACTCCTGAAAAGTTTTCTGAGCCCACTTTCTGTTGTCACAGTGAATTAATCTACATATTAACAGTTATTTAATATTATTTTGTCTCTATGGGTTAATGATAGATAAATTTCCATCATTCAGATCATGAGCATTCTTACCATACGTCAAGGGCGTGACAGATCGAATAAGTAAGATGCTAAACAGATTCGATATAAAAACGATCTTTAAACCGATCCAAAATATAGCTCGATTTTTGAGGCCTGTAAAGGATGCAATACCACTGCCAACCCCAGGTGTGTATAAAGTCGAATGCAGTTGCAGTCTAACCTACGTTGGACAAACGAAACGGCCCATAGCCACGCGACGGACAGAACACCAAAGCTGTTAAAAACGTTCAGCGAGAAAAATCGGAGATCTGCCGGAAGTAACCACTCATGCAGTTTCAAAATCCCATTGTGCTATCCAAGGAGCAATTCTACTTTCCTCGCATGATCCGGGAAGCCATTGAAATAAGAAGAACCCTGAACTTCAATAGAGACGACGTTTACAAACTCTCTTCCACGTGGAACCCTCTTCTTAAAATGTTCCCGCCGCCGAACGCCGAACGCAAGGACGTAAGACAGGATACAGCGAGTGTTGTGTACAAGACGGATTTTCGAAATTCGCGCGCTCCGAGATCGCCTCCGACCACCGTTATAACCTACGCAGTGTTCTTTAAATCTACCCTAGACAACGGCGACTGCAACGTCACCGAAACGTCGGTTGCTACAAATTTCGGGTGCGGTAAATTTGTTTCTATCCCATTTATAATGTCACACAACCGCGATAGTCTTCGATCTTAGATGAACTTCTGATTACTCTATATACTACACGCAGGTAACACACTATAGTCAAAGTTTAAATAATACTCCAAGCAGTTAGCTATAATAACATAGTTCCTAGCGCGCACTGCTTATGTATAATATCTCATAATAAGGTACCTAGTTGTAGGTGAATGAGAACGTCGCGCGATAACCATACCCACCTACACATAGTTCTGTTACAACAGCCGCATTAACTCTCTAAAATAGCCAAATTTTATCTGCCAAAGTTTAACGGCCTCAAAACACAAACACGCAATGACGAAAACCGTAAATTAGAGGAAATAGCGGCAATTACGAAACATCGCCATTTCGATACTTTTCCGAATTAGTGAGTTACATAGAACGAGAGAAAAAATGCTTTAATATGAAGAATGATATCAAAATTAAGAAGGCTACACAGAATCTGAATATATGGATGATACGGGTATAAGAAGCAACCGAAACATATGGATGAACGAGTTGCTGCGAGTTTCGACGAAGAGCTAACTAACTGAGAGGAATATTTAAAAATGCTCAACGAGGTGTATTATACTGAAGTCAAATATTTAATACCAGAGTATTATTACTGATCGTGGTAATTATATCTACACGAGCTTTACTCTGGATAGACTCATAATATATTTAATGGACTTTAATAGCGTCCTTAGCTCCGTTGTCACCGGTTCTCATCGTTGTTACCGAAGTTAAGCAGCGGCGGGCGCGGTCAATACCTACTGGGATGGGTGAACGCCTGAGTGTTTGACTGCGTGATGCTACAAATGCCCCCCTGAAGATAGTGCCAATAGTCAACAAGGCGGGTTCCACAAAAAAAGCATATCCAAAGTGAGTAAAAAAAAGGACTTTTGAGCAGGTATATAATAGTCTTCTACACGGTACCAGCAACAACAGCTTCCGTAGAACTATTTTTTTTTGCTTTAACATTAAAAAACCTATCTTTGAAGTATTCGATGCAAGATAGGCTCAGCAATTTGTGCACTCATATATGTGGAAAAGGGGTTGCTGGCAGAGTTGAGGAACTAAGAAGACTTTCTCGATCGGGTCATCCGAAATTTCTTGTCCGTGGAGCAGAGTTAATTTCATGAAGATTTGTTACAAAAATGTTACAAGACCTAGCGGGCCTTTATGGCTAATAAATAACTGAAACTCAATGTAAAACTATAACTGTTGTCATTTTATTTGGTGCGTTTGTTTGTTTTTTTGCTTATTATTTATATTTTTTTTATAGCATTATTAACATTTCGACTGAATAGGTTTCATTTTATCATCAATTTCGAAGTAGATTTTTTTACTCGATGATATTTGTTTTTATTTTTATTATTTAAAAAGTGGGTATGTTCTGACGTATATTTGTATATTTTACTGTTTTGACGAAGGAATTTTGTTATATAATTCTGCCTGTTGATTAGGTCTTAGGTTTTAAATTTAATTTAAAAAAAAAACGAATATGTACTTTATTATTTTATCATATTAACTACAACTCTATAATCAGGACATTTATATTTATCATACTTTTGAATATTTTTATATTATTCTCCTTATTTTAATTTCATTTCAATATTTAATTATATTTTATATTGTTTATGTTACGTATTTAAAATTTTGCAGTTATGTATAGGTATAATATATCGGGCTATCAAAAAATACAATATATAAATAAATAAAATACAGACTTTTTTATAAAATACAGACTATTTTTCCATTGCGAGTTGTGGAAGGAGATATATTATTATGTGGTGAGTGAATCTAGTATATACATGGTAACACCCGCAAGGGAAAAGGACGTTCCTCAATTGAGACCGGGAGCACAGAACATGACCAGAGATGTACCATAAATTCAATAAAATAAATACCATAAATGATATTCAAAAGTTGGATTCCATCACTCTTTCTTCGTAAACTTTATGACGACGTAATATGTGCAGTGCGGAAGCCGACAACGGGCAGTAGATATCCATCCTTATTGATCTGTTCCTCTTCAATGCCATGATGCTTGCGTTATATGGTGTTCACACACTCGACCGGATAGGTGTATTACATATCACTGTTAAAAGGAATAAAAATGCTCCATTCCGGTACTAAGCGATTCTCAGTTTACGATGACAAATACAACACGAACACAAACGAGATCATTCGGCATGTTAGGCGAATTTGTAAACGCGTCTTGAGATATAAGTTCATCAAAATGAAGGGGGACCTTTTCAACAGCCACATACATTTAAAGTAAATTGTAGTTATGATTGAATTTTACGACTCGCTGTTTCGCAGTCGCATAACCTGGATTATAAAAGAACTTGGATGTATTCGTGATGTAGAAGTCGTCGAGCAGCCTCACATCAAATGCGAAAGCTATAAATTTAATTCAATTTTAATATTACAGTAAATTACAGATAGTAATTACATGACAGAGTATTTGCAAAACCTATTTACACAAGATGCAAATTTATTATGTTATGAAAATTTTACAATGATTGTATGAACAACGAGCACGTTACTAATAGGTAAGCAAAGGCAAAAGTGTAATATTAATAATTAAATATTAATGTTTATCCTACTACTATTATAAACGCGAAAGTTTGTAATAATGTATGTATGGATGTTTGTTACTCTTTCACGCAAAAACTACTGAATGGATTTTAATGAAACTTTACAATAACATAGCTTACACACCAGAATAACACATAGGCTATAATTTATAAAGATATATAGTTTTCTATCATCATTATCACAATTTTCCATCACCACGCGGGTGAAACCGCAGGGCGCAGCTAGTACCATTGATTTTAATAAATCAATGCTAGCCCTACTAATATTATAAACGCTAAAGTTTGTATGTATGTATGGATGTTTGTTACTCTTTCACGCAAAAACTACTAAATGGATTTTGGTGAAACTTTACAATAATATAGCTTACACATCAGAATAACACATAGGCTATAATTTTAGGATATATAGTTTTCTATCATCATTATTACAATTTTCCATCATCACGCGGGTGAAACCGCGGGGCGTAGCTAGTATAATATAAAATAATGTAGGGGTATCGTAAAATACAATTAAGTCATATAATTCAGTATGATGGCAGTTTGGAAGTAGGAGCAGCGCCGGCTGTAGCGTTTTTGGCGCCCTAGGCGAAAACAAATTCTGTGCCCTCATTAAAGTGCCTTCGGCGGGGTCTGCCGCGTATAGAACTATGGTATGGAATGGAACTTCGAGAAAACGTTTTTGTTTATAATTGATATAATAAAGAATTTGATTTTATAACCTTTGATTAATGACTGGGATAAAACGAATGTCAATTTGAAACAAAATGCATATAATTTTATATTCACAAACCTCAATGTATTATGTCAGTTGAATAAGTAGTTCTAACATGGCTCTGCATTTTGTCTTTTGTTTTGACAAATTATAGATTATTAGATATCTAAATTAGTATTAGAATACACACAGTTTTACATTATGATTACATATATGGGTTTATAGATTTATAATAGCACTAGATGACCAGGTGAACTTCGTACCACCTAAAATTGATTTGATTGTAACTCTTCATAAGCGTTTATTAATCCTAATCAACCTTCCAAATCCAATTCATTGAAATATATAATATGGCCGAATCATGTACGGTTTGAGTTTTGTTTGGTGATTAAATGAAAGTCGTTTGTAATTAAAATAAATTTAATGTATTTAATTCACATGATGAAATATAATAGCAGTTCACATTCAACACAAAACATTTTGGTAAACTATGTTCTTCGTTTTGTTTTCTGGCGCGTAAATAAACAAAAATGATGGCTTTCCGACCGATTGCTTGGCGAACACGGGACATACAGTTGTCCATACGCGAAATACGGAAATTCAAAGTAAATTCCGCAAACTCAACACGCGTGATTTGTCATCGCAAAGGCCAGACGCACAGGGAATTTCAGCCGTTGAAAATCGAATGGCAAATCCGTTGATTGATGTTGATTGTGGAGGTTGATTGATGTCACGCAGCATGATGATGACTGAGCCTAATTTCTATTGCAAATGTGAGGTGGGAATCTAGGCAATCCCAGCGAATTCAAAAATCCTGTGAGATAGTAGACTACCTCATCCTGGTTAATAATTGAATCTATTGATTTAAAGGCAAACGACTGTCCCTGAATTACATTTTGAATGGTCGCATTGAGGTTAGCGACATATTTGATTTTCACCGCTAATTGGCTCGTTCGGTCAGCTTATTATGGTATTTAAATTTTGCGCTACGTTCGGAAAAACACGCCAATAGAGTTCCTCCTTCGATTCGGTCAACTGACAGAAATCAGTTTCTGTCAGTTGAAACAGAAACGAGATTCTTTCCCTTTACCAATGTACAACAATTGCTAAGGAAGACACATCTGCATTACGATTTTGATACAAAAACTTTCGCATGTTAGTCGTCAATCGGAGTGTCTTCACATGTCGCCACAAATTTGATTATTTTAAGCGCGCGTTTAGTTCGTCAGCTACAGTTGAACGTGGAATAACTGAAAGAGTTTTAGACTTTTCCGACTTTTCTGAATTTTTCGACTTTTTCAGCTTTTTTTACTTTACCCACTTTTTTGACTTTTCCCTTTTTTTTAGTTTTTTGACTTTTCCGACTTTTTTGGCTTTCACGACTATTTTGATTTTTTTGACTTTTTTTTACTTTTTTGACCTATTTGACTTTCCCGAATTTTTCGACTTTTTCGGCTTTTTTTACTTTTCCGACACTTTTGACTTTTTTCCATTTTTCGAACCCTGCGCCAATTCTGTAACCTATATTTTTATGTGGCTATATATAGTCTTGGAAAATATTTGGAATCTATAGAGTTACAGGTTTTTATATTACCAAATAGTAAAAGATTTATTTTGTTAATTACCAACAGTGGCCTTTATTATCCAGTCAGTTATTAATATCTTCCTATTAGTTTATCAGTTAAAATTATCAATTATTAATTCGACAACATTCAAAAATACAAATTACACAATAAAATAATAACATAATCAAATAATCAAAGAGGTGGAAAAATTATCAAATGGTGAGTAATATGCTCATATATTATTAGCAATGCAGACTTTATGTCAGGGTCGGCTCCTAGCTTGATCTATATATATATGGCGTATCGCCTGGAATCGCCACACCGATATTCGCGGTCGGCTTGGAACAGTTGGTACCACTCTCGGGATCTGGTAAGGTTGGTAAGCCTGGATCTCCGCGAATGTCTTCGGGTTCACTCGATCGTCTTCGGCGGCCGGCTGGGCGCTGCTTCGGGCCGGAGTCGAGCAGGTAGGCTGGTGGTACGATGCGTCGGCTATCGTACGATAGTATTGGCGGCCGCGCAATCGTATTATTCTCCCCGACGATTGTCTGGAGATACTGCCGCTGCTGATGTGGAGACGGGGCCGAAGGGCTACCCGAGTGTCGTTCCTGCTTGAGGGCGGTTCGCTGGAGAGCATGGGCGGCGCCTCAGGCTTCGCCGAAAATAGGGCGACTGATAATCGCCCCTGCAAAAGTCCCTGCCGGAAGAAAGTATCCGTCAGTATGCGGGATCCAGGCAGAGGAAGGCTTCCCGGAAAGGAGACGGCACTCCAGACACCGGACAAGCCGCCCAAAGGCCGGAAACTCCCGTCGAGCTATGCCCGCCCCAGGGAATCTTCTGCGTGAAGGCCGCCGGATGGGTGATGACCCGTGAGTTTGACCGACCCTAAACGTATGGCTCTTAGTGGCCTAACTACAACAGGGCCTATTAGCTCCCCATTATCCCCCTGGTACTCTCTAATTCGCCTATCTTTAGCGGACACAACGCTTCAACAATACCACATTATATGGGTAATAAAATGTAAATCGTCGTAAATAGTTACCACTATTCTCGATGCAAGGCCTTTTTCAAATCCGCTCACTCATTTAGTGTTTTTAGTTATGCACCTCAGAGATTTTGATTATTATTGTTGATTTCGATTATCATTATTATTGATTGATTAATGCCAAGTCATGTTTATTTATATTGATTATCGCATTGTCCAAAAATACATTACGCAGTTTATTGCAACAATAACTGAGAATGGAATGGAATGGGTAGGTAGCAAGCAAGATACGCAATCACTTTTACTTTCACTTCATTCTAATAGATTTTGGTCAAAACTCTCACGCGCTTTTATTTGATTTTACAGTAACAGCCGTATTCAGAGTCGACACTCAAGGGGTCCCTTAACTTAAGTGTGCCTTAACTTGTCAGATTA
>OX155980.1:3450036-3503729 GCA_944548615.1 Micropterix aruncella
TTTACATTTATTTATTTATTTATTTATTTATTGGAATTATTAAATTAACCATTTTACAATAAATATAATATTAAAACAAATGGCAAAAACTTTCCTCTTTCATTCACTGGCTAGTGCTGCCCAACTGGGATATACCCGTTCCAGGGCAAGCAATTTGTATTTTTACATTTAAAAACGAGGGTCGTTGGACCAACCAAATACAATAATAATAATAATAATTTTAAAATATATATAATAATAATAAATAAATATAATAATAAAATTTACAATATTATATAGGAAATAGAAATACTAAATACATTAGAATACACATATACACACATACATACACACAATATATGTTAAGTCAACTTCAATTTATTCTACTACATCGATCATGGCATGGATAGATAAACGCTCTTCTTGCACCAGCCATTTATTTATTTTGCTTTTAAACACATGACAATTGGGGCTGGCTTTAATGTCACTGCTTAATTTATTATAGAGTCTCGTAGCTATGAAAGAGTAGTGTCGCTGTCCGAAAGTCGTCTTCATCCTAGGTACATTCAAATTATCACTCAGGAGTTGTCTAGTGGGTTTCGTGTGCGTAATAATGAAAGATTTATTTTGTTTGGCCACGAAAACCCAACGTAGTGCAGTTTTAATGAATAATAACCTAGCATCCAAAACCTGAGCCTCTTTAAAGAGTTCCTTAGAAGAATATTGATATGGTTTGCGATGCATGATTTTTAAAATACATTTTTGCGCTGTTAGAAGTGGCGTCAGGAGGGTTTTGCAGCACCCACCCCACCCAATTATACCATAGTTAATAAGGGTTTCACATAATGCAAAATACACTATGGTTAGCGTCCTGCGATCCAGAACACTCCTCAACTCTTTGAAAGTATAACCAAGGGTTCTCACTTTCTTTGACACTGCATTGACTTGCTCTTCCCATCGCAATTTATTGTCAACTACAATGCCTAGATATTTGACTGTGGGGGATCTCTTTAGTGGTGCACAATTACACGAGGTTTCAGAGTGACATTTGTGAATAGTTACGTGGTGATTTACTGTTGGCTGACCCCTATTAGTAGGGCTAAAAGTCATATAACTGGTTTTACTCACATTTAGTGTTAGTTTTGCAGTTTCTAGCCAATCACGAATCTCATTCATGCCCAAATTTGCTTTTGTGAGAGTACTGTCCCAATTTGATCCCTTAAAGATAACTACAGTATCGTCGGCATATGAAATTATTTTTGCTGTCGGTAACTGGCAAAGATCATTTATATAAATGAGGAAAAGTATGGGTCCCAGGACGCTTCCTTGCGGAACCCCATAGGTTAGTGGTTCAGCGTCACTAAAGTGGTTAAGAATCGACACAAACTGGACTCTGTTAGTTAAATAGCTCTGAAACCATTGGAGACTGGATGACGCTACGCCTATTTTTTTTAATTGTTGTAGTAACCTATTATGAGGCACCGAATCAAAGGCTTTCGCCAAATCTAACATTTGGGGGGGGGGGCTGAGGGTCGGTCTCGCTAATAGCTATATCAGTAAATAACAATAATTCCAGATTGCTCTAAGGTTCACAGAAAATTAAGATTAAAAAAACTATGTTACTAGTAAGAACCATTAAGTTTTATTTTTATACAGTTCAGTAACAAATCTGAAAGTTTTGTTTAGTTATGTTTTGGGGGGGGGGGGGGGCTTCAGCCCCTTAGCCCCCCCCCCCTGGATCCGCCACTGTACATACCTACACATACATATACATAAGCAAATAATACACGAGATTTGATATTAGTATATATGCATGGTATTATACCTAAACTTTCCGTGAAGGCGCTCTATCGCACAGGGAAGGGATTTTTCTTACGCGTGTGTGTGTATATTACTCTACGATAGCGCCAAAAACGCTTCATCCGATTGACCTGAAATTTGGCATGAAGGTATCATTCGGTCATGGCAAGAGTTGAAAAGATTGTTGATTACATCTCCACCAGAGGGCAAGATAGTCATACATCAATCTCAAAATATTGGTACACAGACTTGAAATTCGGTACACAGTGGCCTTGTTGGGCCGAAGCCGCAATGTGAACCACATTTTGGTTCTCATTCATATACAAGCGACACAAATAATTTTGAAACTAAGTCCTATTTAAAAAATACTACATCATATTAGAAAAATACTAAGGAAAATACTACAAATATAATACGAAAATACTACGGGAATGGAGATTGACGTCCGGTGTAGAGGGTTAGGGGTTGTCGCGGTGGCGGGGAGTGCCGAGGTAGCTGCAAGGAGGGTTGGAGGGAGATGGTGGGGGGTGAGGTGGGCTGTCTACTTGCCTGGAAAGTCTTGGGAAACCCAGCCGATTTTTTAATCGATAGAGATAATGTTGTATAAGAAATGGTAATACGATGAAGTGCAATGCGGAAGTTATAGAGATATGACGTATTTCGTATACGAAATTTTCTATTTCGGTTCAAAAATCGAGCCCCAGAATATTATTGCATTTAATTTGGAATTTTAGGTCAAACCAAAGGTATTCAAATTTAAAGTGGCAAGTGGATACAAATTTGAAAATATATAGATAGATAGGGACATATTACAAACAGAGACTCCTGTATAGACAATGATTGGAAAGAAGGTGGAAAATCGAAAGCAAGCAAGGATTGATTCGGGATGCTATAGCAACAAGTAAGAGGAAGTACGACTGCAACTTGTTTATAGAGCCTGTTTATATGCTGTTGTTGTACGTTGTTGTATACCTATGAAGCTGGTTTTCGCCTGAGCATTCATCGTTGCTTTATGGCTAGAAATACTTTTTAATATGGGAAGCAGTTTTGACGCCTATAGTACCGAAATTAAATAATCGACTACCTACACTGCAGTAAAGTCTCGTATATAGTTGACCCCAGACTCAGCTGCAATGTGTCCGTCTCCCTCTACGGCGGTGTGGGTGAGCGGGACGCAAACGCGCCATTGGGTTGGGATCTCCCTCTTGGCGGGGGCGAGGCGAGCTCATCGCGGAGATCGATACGCGTGACCTAGATGGCCCGTCCGACCGCCGCGCCATTCTCATCCCTCGCGCCCTTACTTCACGGTGTATTCTCCCCTGCGCAGCCCAGCGAGCATGACCCAATTCAGAAGCGGACCCCTTCGAGCGAAAACCACCCCTCCACCGCGTACGCCGAAAGGCGGATCTCGCTTGCGCGCCGCGATTAGCCGGTAGCTAGGCCTATGGCTCCGGGGACGTTCTTTGTTTGCTTGTGTCAATGCTAAATAATATTTCATTTGTCGCTTTTCTCTTGAAGGTTTTCACACTTTCGACCATTTCGAAGATTATTAATATTGTTATTTCACTATTCTTTATTGCGAAATTCGTCAATTGGCGGTTTTATTATTTTACGACAATCGGTTTCAGTCAACCATTATATGAAGTGTTTATGTGTAAATGTATGCTTTAATAGACGCAATTGGAATCGAACCCCCCAACATTACAATGTGAGATCAAATAAAGTTGTCAACTACAACGGGCGAACCCGTCACCTCAAGAAATTTTAACGATTGTTCGTTCTATCTCCCGTGAAGTGAGCGCAGAAGACTTGGACAAAACAGTCCACCGTCAAGCTCCGCCACATGCCCGTAAGAGGCCAACGCCTTTTCCGCGAGATAAAAAGGTATGTTACCCAGCGGGCTTACACTCACGCCCTTACTTCCAATTGCGACCAGATTACTCCAGTCTCTCGATTGGTTACTAGTTCGAGGTCGCTTGCGCGATCCTCTCCCTTACGAAGCGGTGGAACGGTGTATACCGAATCTATCGCGGACCACGGCATCCTTTGCCCGGCTGTTCACCCAGGATCGGGTAGCCGATGGTCGTTTCAAGATCAGTCGCCGTAAGGTCTGTAACCACCCCCGCTCTATAGGACAGTACTGCTTCCAGACTCCCCCGACTGTTAGTAAGAGTGCACAATCGATTGGCTTACGCCGCACGGTGCACAGACCGTCCAGGAGCGCCAAGAGGTTGATTCCTAGGGGAAACTAGCCCTAAGGCCAGAGTCCTGCCCGGGCTCGCACTTCATGCTTGGAGGCCGCCGGATGGGTGTTGACCCGTGAGTGACCAACCCTGAACAGAATGAGTCTTCGTGGCCAACTTAGCAAGGGCCCCTTAGCTCCCTAACATATCGCGACAATCGCGGCAGCAACGCTCCGATTTAAAGGTGATGGATAACCACGCTGAATTGCAGTCAGTGTAGCATGTCGCGATTCGTGTAAACGGCCAATACACTTGAACCGGGACTAATGTTTACATTAATGTCGACACAAAAAATTGCTTACCACGTGGATGCATTGGATTCCTATTTTATTTTAAACGAAGTCCCTCTTCTGCCATATTAAGCTATTTAGCTGTGTTTAACCTTTAACTTCTGACATTGGGGTCTGAGGGTACGCGCAGGTAAATGCTGGCGACATTAACGAACGTTTGGATATCTGCATGGGCGGCGTTAATATCCGAGCCCTTACGACTTGTGACGTATTCGCTTGGATTTCAATTTCGTTCTAAGAGAAGCTACTGTCTGGTATAACACAAAATCAAATATTTGAAACAAACAACAAACGAACTGTGCATTGCTGTTAGAATGTGCGTACTTTAATTGATAGCGAACACAACATCTGCCCAGAACGTAAAACCGCTAGCATAGCTAAAGAGCTCTCACGGTATAGCAGCAATCTCTAAAACACATCTATTGGAGGAGGGTGAACTCTGCGAAAAAGGTAGTGGCTACACCTACTATTGGATTGGTCGACAAGCAACCAAGAAGAGAGGCAACGGTTTCGGTTTCGCTATTAAAACCAAAATCGCCAAATCACTGATTGAAATGCCCAAAGAGTGAGTGACCGACTGATGACCCTACGCATTCTGCTTACATACAACAAATATGTTACCTAATCAGTGCATACGACAGTGCATAAAATAAAGGCAAGTTTTATGACGACCTTCGAATCACCGTTGAAGCTATACCACCCGCAGATAAGACCTTGCTCCTCGGAGACTCCAACGCTCGGGTCGGTGCGGATAACTCAGCCTGGAATATGTACTTGGACTCCATGGCATAGGCAGCTGCAATAGCAATGGTCTCGACTTACTGTCATGGTTGCTCGCAGTTTGGCCTATGCATTACAAATACCTTCTTTCGGCTCCCCACAAACCACAAAACTACAGATGCACTTAAGATCCAAACATTGGCATCTCATAGATTACATCCTAGTGACCATACATCATATGCTCTCCCGTATGGACCATCATAGACGGAGTTCCGTATCTTATGGTCCAAAATGCGCATGGCTCTACAAAGACCTCGTCGAGCACCCCACAAGAAGCCCATAAGAGCAATGTGTGCTGGGCTTGTTAGTGACAATGATGCTAGGGATAGACTAGATAGCAATTTCAATTGTGTGGTGAGTCTCTTATGAAATATTTAGTATCAATTTTGAAGTTATTTTAACTATAGGCGGCTTTATAAAGCATTGTGTCTAAACAACTATATGTAAAGGTTTTGGAAGACAATAAATGTCATTTGATTTGATTTGATATTTCCACTTGATTACGTCTAATACGGCGAACGGAGACGAAAACTTGAACTTAACCTGGACAAACATGGCCGCTAATCTATCACAGGCAGTTTCTGTATCCCCCCCCCCCCCCCCGCCAGCAAAGATACGTCAGGATTGGGTTAATCAGAATGACTCTGAAATTAAAACTCTACTGGCAGAGCATAGAAGCTTCTTACAGAATCTGGCTACTACATCACCTCGCTTGAAAGAGCTCAAGAACTACAAAGATGGATTGACACTAAACAGATAATTAAATTTTACTAGAGCTCCCAAACCATCTTTGGACCACGAATCGAAAAGGTTGTTCCGATGATAAGCCTGGATAGCTCGACGCGTCTCACTGACTCACTGATAAGGGTGATATGGAAATATCCATATCCATGGATCCGTCGCTCAGACGAACGACGTGCCATGTAGAGCAGTGATCGATGAGCTTGACGAGCCTCCCAGCTTGTTGAAAATGCATAATTCCATCCAGCGCCTCCAAAATGGTAAAGCTTCAGGTTCTAACGGCCTGCTCCCAGATGTATTTAGGTACGGCGGTCCAGCGATCCACAGCAGCTTATATCATCTCATTGTCGCAATCTGCGCTCAAGAGACGATCCTACAGGAATGGAAAGATGTTTTCATCTGCACGCTCTACAAAGGCAAGGGCGACGCTTCGGAGTGTGGATCACATCGCGGAATATCTCTCCTCGCAGTTGCTGGAATAATCCACGCTCATATCATTAAATCAATAATGTGAGCACTCGCAGAAAAGATCCTACTTGAGAGCCAAAGCGGTTTCCGGCCCAGAAGGGGAGCCATCGACGCAATATTCGTCTTGAAGCAGATGCAGGACTGAGCAGCACGTCGACCTCATCTCTGCTTCATTGATCTTGAGAAGGCTTTCGACCGCGTCTCCCCGAGAGGCCTTCTAGGAAGTCCTAAGGCGATCTGGCTGCACCGCAAAGTTTGTGAACATCATTCGGAACTTTCACGACTCCATGCTGGCTATGGTGCTGTCCGGTGACAGCCTTTCTGACGGTTTTTCGGTTACATGCGGCGTTAAACAAGGTTGCGTAATGACCCTTACCCCCTAAGTCATCTTATTTAGAGCCGTTATTTCTCATGCTACCCAAAACTGTGTCGACCCCATATACGTAACAGTACGCAGTGACAAACGAGTCTTTGACCTGTCAAGGTTCAGTGGAAAGACTAAATCCCTTCAACTGAGAATCCTCGACGCCCTATATGCTGACCACGCCTGCTTCATGGATGATAGCCTAGCGCACTCCAACGAATCCTGCAATAAATTCGGTCTGATAATCGGCACTCCTAAGACCCAGGTAATGGTTTAGCCTCCACGAGGTAGTCCACCTGAAGAACCTAACATTCTTCTGGGTAACGGTGTCTTAGAGAAAGTAGCTCACTTTCACTACCTTGGCAGTTAGATTAGAAATGATAATCGTCTGGACACTGATATCCCAGTCCGCATAGCCAGAGCTGCCCCGCCTTCGGCAAATTAAACTAACGTGTCTGGAAATCGCATGATCTGAAATTGAAAACAAAGCAATCACTTCGGGAGTCTCACTAGAGTACCACAACCGTGGTACTCTAGTGAGACTCCCGAAGTGAGCTCGCCTTAAAGGGTGCCTAGCAAGGTAGGCTCGGCTGCTCTTTGCTTAGCGTAATAGAAAGATAATCATTTGCGTTTGTAACCTGGACTTGCGTTTGTAACCTGGACTTGCGTTTGTAACCTGGTATGCGCTATGTAACCTGGACTCAGACAGATGTGTATATACACCTTTAGAAGCATTTTTTAAATTGTCAATTCATTTTCTGTTGTGCTCGTGCATTTGAATATATATGTAAATAAATAAATAATAAATATTGCTATATGCCTCCGAAACGTGGTGCGTCTACAGGAAAGAGATAAAGAAATTAGACATCTTCCACATGAGGTGCCTCCGAAACATCCTGATGATAACATGGGAATACCGTGTGTCAAACAGAGAAGTGTCACGACGGACGAAAATGTAGGCATGGAGGCTATACTCATGAAAGCTCAGCTGAGGTGGTGCGGGCATGTAGTGCGTATGAAAGACAACCGCCTTCCTAAAGCCGTGTTTTATGCTCTCAAAAGGCGCACGCAAAGTCGGCGGACAGCATCTACACTATAAAGATGTCTTGAAAAGGCCCCTAACCGCCAGTGGTATTGAAGCCCAGAGCTGGGAGAGAGCAGGTCACAAAAGCAGCTAGTGGCGTTCCACGGTTACAAAAAAAGTAAAAGAGTTCGAGGAAGCCTGGCTTGAGAACCTGGACTCGAACCATGGAGCCTCCGTGACTTGAACCGTTAACAGCGCAAAACTAGTCCAAAGCCCATCTACACATACACGTACAACAACTGCGGTGAACTCTACTGTAGTCGTTGTAATCGGATCTTTAAAAACAAACTGGGCTTCACGAGTCACTTCCGCGCGCATCTTCACGCACAGCCACTTCCAAGGACATCATCCTCATCAATAGCTAATAGTCAGAATAAAACATCACAATTATAAAATAGTTAATAATGGAAAGAATGAAGATAATCAAATAGAGTCAAAAAAAGGTCACACTGAAAGGTTCCCAAACTAGGTCACAATGTCAAACTAGGTTTTACTGAAATGTTTCTAAACTAGGTCACAGTGTCAAACTAGGTTACTGAAAGGCTGTTATATTCCGAATTTCCTGTCATTTGTTATTTTTCCGGCACACCAACTAACTGCTTACTTTAAATAAAACAAAACTTAAATAACACCTAAATAAAATAAATCTTTTCATTTTTCTTTTTTCTTCATCGTGGTACCAGGGACCCATGTCCCTAGTGAAAGGTTAGAATCAAATCAGACACGGGTCTGACCAAGCGCCCAAGACCCGATCCGGAGGCATAGAAAAGTACGAGGCGGCATGCATCAAGACCGCCTTTCAAAATCGCTGACGTAATACTCCGTCGCTTGACCTACATAATTTTAGACGCGTTGCAAACCACTCACACAACCGTAAATGTTGCGCCGCGTCACTGCGTCATCCAAAGCACGGCCAATGTATTTCAAATTTTACTTAATATCATTTGAAATGACCCCAACGAGTGTCCAATTAATATAATTTTGATATCCCGTTTTTAACAGGTACAGTAAAGTGGAAGCTAATAACCGGACGGTATAATAATTTCGGACAGCGACACTACTCTTTCATAGCTACAAGACTTTATAATAAATTAAGCAGTGACATAAAAACCAGCCCCAATTGACATTTGTTTAAAAGCAAAATAAATAAATGGCTGTTGCAAGAAGAGCGTTTATCTATCCATGCCATGATCGATGTAGTAGAATAAGTTGAAGTTGACAACATATATTGTGTTTATTTAATTATTACTATTATTATTGTGTTTGGTTGGTTCATCGACCCTCGTTTTAAATGAAAAATATAAATTGCTTGCCCTGGAACGGGTATATCCCAGTTGGGCAGCACTAGCCAGTGAATGAAAGAGGAAAGCTTTTGCCATTTGTTTTAATATTATACTTATTGTAAATGGTTAATTTGATAATTCCAATAAAAAAAAATAAAATAAAATAAAAAAACCCAGTGCAGTTGGGCCATTATGACCCTTGTGTTCGGGTCGGCCTAACTCACAGCTCAGCACCCAGCCGGTAGCCTCTACGCAGACCTGAGAGCCCGGGTAGGACTCTGTGCCTACGGGCCAGTTTGGACGCTCTGAACGGTATGCGCACCGTACGGCGTCAGCCAATCGATTGTGCATTTCGACTGATGACCGTCCGTGACAGTCTGGAAACGGTTTTGTTTCCTATAGAGCCGGGGTGGTTGGTAACCTTTTGGCAACCGCTCTTGAACGGACCAGTCGGCTACCCGATATCGGGTGAACAGCCGTGCAAAGAACGCCGTGGTCCGCGATAGATTCGGTAGATACCGAATAACCGCTACGTAAGGGAGAGGACCGCGCAAGCGACCTCGAACCCGTCTCCAGTCCGCAGGCCGGAGAAATCTGATCGAAACTGGTAGTAAGGGCGCAAGGCCGCCCGCAGGGTGCAAACCCAGTGTCTCGCGGTAAGGCGTTGTCTTCTTACGGGCGAGTGGCGTCATTAGACAGTGGACTGTTTCGTCTCAAAGTCTTATACACTCACATCACGGGAGACAGAAAGATCAATATCGTTAAAACTTCCTGGGATGACGGGTTCGCCATTTGTAGTTGACACCAAATATATGTATTATAAATAGGATAGAAACGAATTTACCGCGTGAAATTTGTAGCACCCGACGTTTCGGTTACGTTGCAGCCACCGTTGTCCAGGTTAGACTGAAAGAGCTGTCAATCCGTTGTTTGGCGGGTAGGCCGCATGCCGCTGCCGCCACTGCGAAGGTTATAACGGTGGTGGGGGGCCGGGCTCGGAGCGTGCGAATTTCGAAAATCCTTCTTGCACACAACACTCACTGTATCCTGTCTTACGTCCTTGCGTTCGGCGTTCGGCGGCGGGAACATTTTAAGAAGAGGGTTCCACGTAGAAAGGAGTTTGTAACCGTCGTCTCTTTTGAAGTTCGGGGTTCTTCTTACTTCAATGGCTTCCCGGATCATACGAGGAAAGTAGAATTGTTCCTTGGATAGCACAATGGGATTTTGAAACTGCATCCAATGGTTACTTTCGCTATCCAATATACGTTTTTAACAGATTTGATGTGTTCAGTCAGTCGCGTGGCTATGGGCCGTTTCGTTTGTCCAGCGTAGGCTAGACCGCAACTGTTGGGCAAACGAAAATCTATAAGCCCAATATTTTGAGATTGAAATATGACTTGTGCGCCCCCTGGGGGACCGATTTTAACCTGACACTTTTCAACTCTTGCTATGACAAAACGATGCCTCCATGCCGAATTTTCGTTTACGGATTAATCGTTTGGGCGCTATCATGGAGGAATACACACAGACACACGCAGATTTTCATCTGCAAATTGTCTTAATCGTCTCAAGGGGGCTCGAAATAGATATTTCCGATATTTGACTGTAAGATATCGCTATAGCGATAAGTCAGTCATTTGTGCATAACTTGTCTTTTTCTATAAAACCAGTGTAATAAGTAATGTTTTTATAGCACACTAAAGTTATTCTATTCTATTCTAGTCGCCATAGTCCATTATAGACAGGGCATTTACAAGTAGTGGTAAGGCCTTTAGACGTGAGAAAACCCCAACCAACGCTTTTGCTGACATGTTCATCAAACCGTGATTTTCCATCAAATAGAATACCCAGGTTTTTAGCCGAAGTGACCAGTGGTATTGGCGACCCCTGTTTGTACGGCCCCTGTCTGTATAGGAAGACTGAGCGAAGACTTCAGAGATTGCAAAATGCCTGCGCAGGATTTTGCTTTAGAATTCCTCCACGTCATCATGTGACCATTACTTGCGAAAGCTTCCATGTTAAATATGAAGTTCCATGTTCCACGAAGAAGGCAGCTCCATCTTGCGACCCTCGTACTCAAGGTAGTACGCAATAAACAGCCGCGATATCTTTACTCGATTATGACGTTGTCCCATAACCAGCATGTCCATTCAACACGGGCACGTGAACAACTTGCTATAATACCCAAGCACAAAACTACACATTTCCAGTGCAGCTTTTCTTATTATTCTGCGGTTGTATGGAATCGGTTGGAAATGGCATTGTGATTAAAATCAATTGCAGTATTTAAGGACCACTATAAGAGTATGTTATTAAAGGAAGATATTTAGATGTCATAATTTGATTTTATTTTAAAATAATTATTTATTAATTTCATTATCACTAATGTCTTCGTTTATTTATAAATTTGTAACATGATTATTTGATGTTAAATATTTTGATTTTGATTATTCTGATTTTACTTTCCTGACGACCTATCGGAAAGGAAAGTATTGTGATCGCGCTAAAAAAAAATTTTGAGATGAAGATGGGAATATATATTTTGAGACTCCCTGAGACGATTGAGACTATTTCCAGACCGATCTCTGTCTGTATGTATGTCTGTATGTCTGTATGTCTGTATGTCTGTATGTCTGTATGTATGTATTCTTCCACGATAGCGCCCAGACGCTTAATCGGATTGAGCTGAAATTTGGTATATAAGCTTCTGTTAACCGTCGGAGGAACCCATTAGTTTTTGGAGTCCCTACGCCCTACGGTTGTGGTACCTCCCATACAAATTTGGGGTTCCCGGCGAAAAAATTGTTTCCGCGATAGCGCCCAGACGCTTAATCTGTCTAAGTTAAAATTTGGCATAGAAGCTTCTGTTAACCATCGGAAGAACCTATTAGTTTTTGGGGTACTTACGACCAACGTTTGGGGTACCTGCCATACAAATTTGGGGTACTAGAGTAAAAAATGTCGCTGTTTTTTCGCACCTCCCCGGATACTAGTCAGGAAAGTCTTGGGGTGACACAACCGATTTTTTTATTTGTTGATTAAAAAATTTATTTAATTTGGTTATTTTATCATTTCATGTTACATATTTTG
The DNA here is from genome assembly GCA_944548615.1 of Micropterix aruncella. Taxonomy (NCBI): domain Eukaryota; kingdom Metazoa; phylum Arthropoda; class Insecta; order Lepidoptera; family Micropterigidae; genus Micropterix; species Micropterix aruncella. Next base: position 3,462,159 of record OX155980.1, read on the forward strand.
ATTTGTGGATTTATTTGATTGTGAATATTTTATTTTTTATTTAAAGATTTATTTGATTTGGTTATTTTATTTTTAAATCATATATGTACCAATAATTAATAGGTGTGTCCTGAAAACCAGGATAAGAGATATCCTGAGGATACCCCTAATTTGCAGCATTTGTAGTTTTATTACGAAGTCTTTGTCTATTTAAAGTTTTAATTTTTAATCTGTGTGTTTTTGTTTTTTGTATATGTTTTTTTATTCAGCTGCAAAAACTTTTACAGCAGCTCACTCAAAAAAAAACGTGTACGTTCACAATACTTTCCCTCCTCGTCGGTTGGTGGGCGTCAAAGTAATATCCAAATTCCGAAATACGTTTGAACACAGTCTGGCGTACGCTAGGTGAAGTTTTCGTCACCGCAGTCGATCCGGTCTCGTCTCCGTCGTCGAGACACTTGTCTCCAGTCATAACTACTGCTACTTGACAGAAATAGTGGCGAAGAGCGATATGCAAGGCTTACCAATCAAACCAATAGCAAGCAAGCCAAAGAAGCGTCCAAACCAATCTCGCATATTTCAGTGGAATTACTCCACGATACCGAATCATGCTAATAAAACACGTCGTTTTAATTTAGCATTCACAAAAATATATGTCGAAATAAGTTAATAGTAAGTGTTTTTTATTCTTCTAAATATATTTACTTGTTTTATACTGTTTGCAATGAAGCCTCTAATAGTGCTAATGTAATAATGTACTTCAGACAGTATTAGTGTGTTTTCTTTAAATAACTAATAAAATCAATAGTTGTTTACCTTGTACAACTATTGGATAATATATTGCATTACTTTTGTTTACTTTTGGGCATAGCTCAATAATGACATGCCAAAAAAAATGGACCTATTTTCGGAAAATATAGTCATATTTTTATGTCTTAGTATTTAATCGTGTATATTAGAAATAGTAAACATATCCATATCCATATCGAGGCGCAATCTCGCCAACCCTTTTTGATTCAACAAATGCCGGATTTGCGAAAGATAGAACTAGAAACTGGAAGGCCGAAAATATGCACTGCTAAACCTGTGTCAATAATTTTATTTTATTTTTTATTTTTTATTATCTAAATGTATACAGCATATTCATTTTATAAAAGAACATTTTATAAATTAACATTAATATAGCCATTAATACATTTCAAATTAGCAAATATTATAAAGCACCTATTTAAAAGATAATAATTTTATAACCATTTTTTTAAGAAAAAAGGAAAAAAGGAAAAAGAAGCATTTCAAATTTAAATGTATAAGTACAATAGTGGAATGGTAATGGAAGGGAGGGATTGTTATAACACTATATGTAATATACTTTCATAAATGGCCATACATACGTATACTATATATATATATATATATATATATATATATATATATATATATATATATATATATATATATATATATATATATATATATATATATATATATATATATATATATATATATATATATATATATATATATATATATATATATATATATATATATATATATATATATATATATATATATATATATATATATATATATATATATATATATATATATATATATATATATATATATATATATATATATATATATATATATATATATATATATATATATATATATATATATATATATATATATATATATATATATATATATATATATATATATATATATATATATATATGTATATATATATATACATATAAACATACATACACACATAAATACATTGTATATAATAAAGTAAAATTGTGCCTAATGTCTCTAGAATTATTTCAGGCAACACGGGATTGACAACGGCACTACTTAATTTAATCACTTGTAGGTAATCGTAATCGTAATATTATAGTAATCGTATTTCGGATTAGTCCGCCGAAAAGTATCGCATTTCGACATGTAGGTAAGTACACTCTTGAGTTTCTCATTATGAGGGGGACTGCATTGAATAGCGTTGCCAACCCTACCTACATCTTCAATCAACTAGGAATGTAAAAAATAAATTATAAGAATTATTTAATTAAATGTTTCGTGTATCCTGCTACTATTATAAACGCGAAAGTTTGTAAGAATGTATGTATGGATGTTTGTTACTCTTTCACGCTAAAACTACTCAATGGATTTTGATGAAACTTTACAATAACATAGCTTACACATCAGAATGACACATAGGCTATAATTTATAAAGATATAGTGTGAAATATCTAAAATATATGATAAGTGTCAAGAAGGTAGGAAAAAATCTGCCATCTGCGAGCTATTTTGGCGTGCGCCGCAAAAACCGTTGGAGTTACACGTATATAATATATAATTATATATGTTTCTATTAGTAGTATTATCACAATTTTCCCGCGGGTGAAACCGCGGGGCGCAGCTAGTAATGTATATATTAATACATATATTCCAAATTTAAATTCATAGTGACAGCATATTTTTAAAATTTCTCAACAATCCTACTACTATTATAAACGCGAAAGTTTGTATGAATGTATGTATGGATGTTTGTTACTCCTTCACGCAAAAACTACTGAAGGGATTTTGATGAAACTTTAAAATAATATAGCTTACACATCAGAATAACACATAGGATTTATAAAGATATATAGTTTTCTATCATCATTATCACAATTTTCTATCACCACTCGGGTGAAACCGCGGGGCGCAGCTAGTAAATATTAAATATAATTATTAAATGTAGTGAATAAAGTGCAATTATGCAGTTTAGATTACCCTGCGGTTGACACAGGACGCGTCCCGAATGTACTCGATCGCCGTTTGCATATCGGTCTAATTATAATGGGAAGCAAAAGTATATCGCATAAGACCGAGTCAATGGCGGTATAACCATTCCCAACTGGTGAACCGGTTGAAAAGGTCTCAGCGGCCTAAGGTCCTAAATAGACCTAAAATGTCTGGTACAGAAGGCAACGGGAGACACTGCACTTGTATCCCTAGTAGTTAGCAATGGAAAAGTCAAAAATAGCCATGGCCCCAAGTGCCCGGCGGCCCTTTAATGGGTCATGACGCTAAGAATCCCCTGGTGGAAAACTGGACCGGGATCACCAGTAAGGAACAGCTTTTCCGGATGGCGCAAGACCGACAAAAGTATTCAGAGCTAACGGCCAACCTCCAGTAATAGAGAGGTACTTCTAGAAGAAGAAGTATAATTTATTTATTTATTTATTTATTTAACAGGGAAAACATACAGCGCTACAAAAAAATATTACAATTACATTAAATACAATATTTCTGGCCGATGACATGCTTTCAACAATAGTTTTAGTTAGTTAAGTCTCCAATACGCACAGTGCATTCTGTGGGGGTTGGGAGGGGAAAAGGTAAGGAAAAGGAAGGAATGGGTGTTAATAGATTTTAAGTAATAATGTGCAGTACAAAAAATACAAAATGTACAACTATCATAGTTATATAATCTTTCTTTCAATCGTTATTCAAAGAAGGATAAATAACTGGAATTGTCAATTTAAACGATACAGGGCGTGACGTACACCATTGACTATATTGCTTAAACTCGTACTACTGTTTGTCAGCTAGGATTTTATAACAAAACTCAGTGTAAAATCGAAGACTATGGCGGTTGTTTGACATTATAAATAGGAAAAAACGAATTTGCCGCGTCGAACGAAGCATTGGGTGCTACAAACTTCTCGCGGTAAATTAATTTCATCCTATTTATAATGAAACTCAGGATGTAGATGGCATTTATAGCTCTAAACATGCATTAATATATTTTTATGTTTTATATGGCGGCGTTCGAGATATAACAGTACGGCGGCGCAATATAGATAGCGTTCTAGACACGCATATAAGGTGTCCTTTGTCGAAATGAAATATTAATATAATAATAAACACACTTTCGATAGATGTCATGATAATTAAATGCTATTATTGTTAGCATGAAGTGAACCGCGACGGGAAACCGCGCAGTGTAGTATGCAGCATACAACTTTCATATTAAATTGTGACTAGTGCGGTTCAGAAGCGGATTCCCGCGGCGGGAGAACCGCCCGTGTAGCCTAGCCCTTAGGTACCTACTAATAGGGGATATGGCTATTAAATTATTTAAAAATATATATTTTTTGTAGTTTACTTTTAAATTAGTATGTAGTTTAAATGTTAATTAATAAATATAAAACCTAATAAAACGTTTATATCAAAGCAAGGCGTCTCCGGGATTTTTTATTAAAATAATATACCAAGATATTTAGAAGATGTCAAAATCTATTTTCTATAAACCTCTTATCAGTAATAACCATTCGGGAATATTCGTAGCGTCCGCGGTGACCTGCACTTGCACCCGGGCAAGGACTGAATAGAACATAATCGGATTTTCCGATTCTAGAGGAACCAACTCACAAAAGAAGCGTTTGAGTCGCCGCAACGAATGGCTCACTGTTTATCTGAGTACCTGGCGCCTGTGTGCGCTGCACACATTGGTGGCGCATTCCTGCTTTTCGTGCGTCTTCTCCACGCTAGTATTTTACGTTGAAAGCCATTTGGTGCATTTTCATCAGCTTTGGGGAGAGTCCATGTTTCTTAATCTGCTGTCTGATTGCCGCCAAGTGCGATCGCTCTCAGTATCCAGTCTGCATTTCAGAATTATTTCGTAGCACAAATAAGGAGCCATAGAACAAAACTGTTTTAGATCACCGATTTTTCCATTTTGCAGCAAAAGCAAGACAAGACAAGACACCCCAGACACGACCCAAGACTACCCCCAATGCACGGGCAAAAACAACACCACATATCGCCTCATATCGCGAAAGTCATTCTTGAGCCGCACACAACCGCTCCAAAGCATTCGATCTTCGAACCGCATCACTCAATAGAGGGCTTTACATGGCTATTAGGTAAAAGAAAAGATATCACCGAGGTCCCATCTCCCCTAACCTGGGGAGATCTAAACAGACAGAGTGTGGGTGCGACAAGTTGCCGAGCCAATTTCGTCCGCTGGGGTTACACAGAAAATCCAATATGTGATGTGAAACACTGGAGGATGAAGACAACCTCCTATTCTGACCACAATTACCAATCCCCGTCACACACCAGGACCTACAAGAGGTGAACGACAATACCGCACGCGTTTGGAGAGACGTGTAGCCTGGCCCGGACGCGTTAACTAACAAACAAGCAGAAGTGAAACAAACTAGACAAATAGTTTACAGTGTTGAATTTAATGGAAATAAATTTAGAAATGTATTCCTTTTGTACGATAAAAAATTTATCATTTATTAGTTCGACGATTCGTACCTATTAAAAATCTGACAAAGTTATTCAAAATTAACAAAATTGTCTGCGGCTTCTGATATAATAAATATTAAGCTATTGCATAGCTTTTATCGCGGGCCTAAGGCCAGCGCGGCGACCGAATGAAGCAATTTCTTAACGAAAATTAATGATTTAAGGCTGATAATTACGTCTAAACGAGTACTGCTTACGATTCGAAATAAATATATGTTAAACAAGAACATTTTCCTAATATTCTTAGCTTTGAATATTTTAGATTTTGTTTATATTACATAGTGTAATTAATTTGTGAAATTAGGTCTAACCGAACACAAAAACGACTACTACGCAAATACTATCTGGCGTATTACTATGAAACCTACACCATTTTAAAGATAATTTAATTATCTATCTTTTTATCTACGATTTTGTTCGAATAATCCGTTTTTTTTGCTTTATCGAATAAAAAATTCGCGCGCGGCGCTCTATCGGAAGACGTTTAAATTATTCCGAATCATTTGCTTCCGCAGCCGCAAATGATACGGAATAATTTCAACGTTTTCCGATAGAGCGCAGTTATCTGATATCAGAAAAAATAAAATAAAATAAATAAATAAATAATTATAATTGCATAAGTTGTTAAAAATGATATGCAATAGCTTTACCGCGGCAGTCCCCGAGTGCCACACTTCTTTTATTTTTATTATAAAATGATGTGGCTTTTTCGGTGCTTGCTCTTGAAATACATCAAGTAGGATACCAGGAAAAACATTCCCAAATAAAAAAGTATCATAAAATTATTGTTGCGATGCTCCTAATTTAGGTTGTTTGGCAACGCTGAATTTGCTTTGTTAGTTCGTCGCTCTGCTACGCCTTGGAAGAAAGAAACGCTACACGCGGTCCAGTTGGCCGCGGCGCTAGACCTAGTGCCTGGTACTACCACTACTGCGCCACGTGCAAGAACACGTTTGTACATTATGTCCAAAAAAAACGTCTTATCGGCACTAATTATATTGTCATTATTCCATTTATCATCATTAATAACTAAATTGTCGAAATAATTTGAACTAATATCACAATCCCGGTGGAATAGTGGTCAGGTCGATTTCCGACTAGGTCGCTATTTACCGTTGGGGTAAAATAGATGTAATTGCATTTTCGACTCTTTCGATCGAATGCAATAACAACACACGCGTAAACACATGTTACACGGGCATATACATATAAACGCTTCATAGTATGTTTGTTATAAGAGATTGACGTACGTCGTAAAATAAACCCGCCCATTCTGAAGGTTAACAATAGTATAAACAAACAAACAATTCACAGTACCTACGAAGGTATGTATATGAGGTTTTTTCCACACTGGCTATTTTGAAATCAGACGACGTATGTTGAAGCTTTCGATAGCATTATGTCTTATGAAATACTGCTATGGGGAGAAGCTTCTGACGTGGAATCTATCCTTGTGCTGCAATGGAGGGCTATTTTGGTCAATACAAGGACTATGTTCTAGGGACACACTGCGAGCACTTTTTAAAGAAATGAAAATCCCCACAGTTGCTCCTAAATGTATTTTTGCAAGTGTATAGCATGTTTGTATTCTCAAACCTAACAGATCATAAAAAAATTGGTTATGACACCCTAAACCGGGGCGCGCACTGGCGGCCTGGCCTCGGCGGCCAGTCCGCGGCGGCCAACGAGATACTGCGAAATGTATGAAATCGCCGTCAGCTGCGCGCACTTCGGCCGATTCCATACATTTCGGAGCGTCTCGCTGGCTGCCGCGGCGTAGCCGCCGCGGCCAGGCCGCAAGTGCGCACCCCGCCCAAGACTCCCCCGGCATATGGCCAAGGACAGGTTTCATCTGAATATTATTTTCACAAATAAAATCAATCCCTCTCTCAGCCGGCGGAAGAAACCGTAAGCCGGGGCGCGCACTTGCGGCCTGGCCGCGGCGATACTACGAAATGTATGGAATCGACGGCCGGCGCGCGCACTTTGGCCGCGCGGCCTACTGCGCGCGGCCGATGGCGTTTTCATACATTTCGTAGTATCTCGTTGGCCGCCGCGGCCAGGCGGCAAGTGCGCGCCTGGACTTAGGGTTCGGTTACACAACCGCCTCAAGCGGCGCGGTTCGTTTCTCGGTTAACCTCGAGCGGCTCGGCGTTAATATTTGATAAAAATATAGGTATGGCGGAATCCAAATATTTTAAGTGCAGCTTGATGCCTCCGGTTGTTCGCTTTGTGACAAAGCCACCCCCTGGAGTGCTTCTATTATGTTTTTATTGCGCCATTATTTGCGCCATGCAGCCATTGGTACGGTAGCTAACACCTCGGTTTGGGGAGTTGGTCCACGGTGGGGCCTTCCACACAGTGTTTAAACCACTCAGAGTCGAGTAGCCTACTTGAGTGTGTACTTAAGTATGATTTCTGAATATTAATCTGCCAAGTTAAGACACACTCGAATTGAGGGACCCCTTGAGTGTCGACTCTGATTATGGCAGCCATCACTACCCGAGGAATTGCATCCCGGTACTTGTTTTTTTTTGCTCCCTCGCACCGGCACCCCTCCTCGGGCATTCTCTTTTCCGCCACCTGGAGACGCGCACGGTTGGTGCTCAGTCGCCGCGCATATACTCATTTTCTACTCCACTACTTGTTTTAATCAATCGTTAGTACTTAATTAATTATAAATTATGTATTTTATGTATTAAAAAAACAATAGCAAGTATGTGTTTTTCCAAATCAGTTCCTCCTTTGGATTTCTGTCGTGTGTATTAGTTATTATTATTATTATTATTAGTTATTTCTTTGGATTTCTGCACGGATATATTCGTGTGTACAATCGTGGAGAAGTTGAAAATTCGATAAAAGAAATCGGTTTTTCTGTAATCCTTTTACCCCATGATCTATCATCAAAAATATTATAAAGGATACGTTGAATGTTTGAAGTAAATAAGTGTTTTTCATGGTGGGCACAGGTGTGCACTTGTCCACCTTGTATTCAATGACTGATCCCCAAATGGCTTCAAGGATTCTTCTTAGTCTTCTTCAGAGACAACATTACATTTTTACATTACATTTTCGTCGTGTCTAATTGACGGCTAAAGAACGCTCTTGGACGTGTCAAAATAATTGGTTAGGTAGTAAGTTTCGTTACTACTCTTTACTGAATATACATAGGTAGTCAAGAATTAACTACTAGATTGTCAAACTATAAATATAAATAATCAAAATAGATCGCGCGCCACCCGCGCGAGCACGCCGGGTTCGTTGGACAATTCCCTATAATCACCCCTTAGCATAATTAGGGATATAAAAAACTCATTTGTCAAGGTTCGGTAGCGGCATTTGCAGAGAACGACCCCCCAAAAGGGAATCGTTCTCCTCCCATCCATTCCTACCTACCTAATAATTAACCGCAGGTCAGAATCCCCATTTTCCTCCTGAACGGCCATTACAGCGAGTTATGCAAATCCTCCAAGTAATATAAATGAAATACTCTAGCATACTCATTTGTAATCATATAATAACCGAATAAATATCATGTAACTAGCAGTACATCTTTTCAATCATAAATAAAAGAATTCGGGATTCAAGGGCGGGGCCCATGGTAAATTCTGATTAAAAACAGAGGGATAAAATCCCCCTGATCATCTGAGAGAAATAGGTACTCCTCCGACGTGAAGCGGGCGGTAAAATCCGTCCTGCGAGATTGCTGCTGCCGCTGAGATTCTCCTGCATTTCGGTAAGATAGGTAACGGATTATATATTTAATTTAATTTAGAAACAGTCCACGGCAAATTCAAGGTCGTCCTTTCCCACGGGAAAGCCCTCATTTCTGCGCGCGAGGCGAATCAGGGTATGACCCACGCCCAGCGCTGAGTCTAGCACGGTGCGCCCTGGCCCGCGTCTGCACCCCCTTCTGCGTCCTCAGGATAGACGGCGTCCTGGTTCTGCCTTCTGATAACGCCCCGAATAGCCACTTCCTGGAGCCGGGATGGCGCCCACTTATTTATAGTAACAAAATTACCACTGTCATCTTTTTCTCGGCGTTCCAGACACATTGTTTTTCAGACTTTTCAATATTACTTGTTTAGGAATACGAAAGGTTAAACGGGCAACGTTACAAAGCCTAATATTTGAAGTATTTGAAAAGATACGTAGTAAAATTATTCGTCGTAATTTCAAATTGTCAGTAAAATGGTAAATAATCAAATTAAATCTACGTTATACATTTTAAACCAAAAGTACAGATAGAAGACCATATAAAATAATCAGACAATAAGGCTCTACTTTTTTAATTAATTTAAATGGGCACAATATTTGAAAAATCATGGCCCTCAAATTCGGCCAGATTATAGAAAGGGTGGCGGAGTCATTCGAGAAGTAAGTCAAAATCTACCGAGTAAAATGCGCCAGTAAAAATTTGTGTTTTTGTGAATGGGTTGTTGTAGATCACCCAGTATGCCTAGTGTACCGCAGCGCGGTTCTTGCGATGTCGCAACGCGAAGAAATTATGTCGCAATGTGGCTCTGAGGCTACGGAGCAGACGTGTGAGAGCGGCGCGGCGCTTCTAAAACACACGAAATCTCTTTGAGGTCAAGCATCCTCCATCTCTGCCTCCTCGGCTGCCCTCGGATGCTCTTCAATGGCTTCGGATGCTCTCGGCACGTATTCGCTACCGCACAATCTAACGCTTTTTACACGACTGCCCAACAAAAAAAAGATTTGAATGAGTTCAGGGTTCATCTATGTATGTTTTTCTTATATATATTCTACCATAACTTCTAAACGTTTGAACCGATTTATAAGTGTGCGGTATTGTTGGAATCGTTATGTCATTCCAAGTGTCATAGGGTAATGTACGAATATCGAGCAATTAGTTGTCTAAATGTCGAAACGTCCAAATGTCAATAAATTAACATCAATTTATCGTGTTTAGTGTCAAATGAAAGGTCTTACTGAGTACATTTCGAAAACATACATGGATAAATACGTAAACCGCAAATATTTCACGATATATCACTTTCTGTAACGGCAGTCGTGTTTTTCTTAAATATTTTTTTAAATATATATTTTTATTGGTATATAATACATTGATTATTCGCTCGTTCACCAGACAGTGACACCCAACGCCAATCGCGAGTAGATTGTTGTACTTTTATTTTTCATTTTATAAACTTATCCAATGTAGGTATAAATACTAGTATTTTCTGAAGGGACCACTATTCGAAACTTGTAAGCTCGAATAGTTTAGTTAATTTGCGTGAAAAACCTGTAATTCAATAAAAAAAATACTGAAAGACGCATAAAACATGTACAGGTAGAAGAATATTGATTTTGAAAAGCAGTTTCGCTATCAGGAGTGAGCAACGAAGGAGATTTCGGCATGCAGATGTAAGATTTTCGTAAGTTGAAAATAAGTGGTTGGCTGTAAGATATTTAGCTTACAAAGAGCATTTAGGATATGCACTGATTTAAGGTTGCGACACGTCATTTAAACCAGAAAAGGCACGGGAATCTGAAAAATCTAATAGTTTTTGAAAATATTCAAAACTATAGAATACTTAGAAATATTTTGAAACCATAGAAAAATAAAATTATTTGAAAATCATTTTAAAATCAAATAGTCTTTGAAAATATTCAAAACTATAGAATACTTAGAAATATTTTGAAACCATAGCAAAATAAAAACATTTGAAAATCATTTTAAAATCAAATAGTCTTTGAAAATATTCAAAACTATAGAATACTTAGAAATATTTTGAAACCATAGAAAAATAAAATAATTTGAAAATCAATTTAAAATCAAATAGTCTTTGAAAATATTCAAATCTTTAGAATACTTAGAAATATTTTGAAACCATAGAAAAATTAAAACATTTGAAAATCATTTTAAAACCAAATAGTCTTTGAAAAAATTCAATATTATAGATATTCGATAGTATAGCTAATATAAAATTATCTAAAATTAAATTAACTTATAGAAATGTAAATTTACTTTAAAAAAATAAATTTACTTTTATAATAAATAAAGATTTTATTTTTTATTTTTTTTCCTTACACGGGAAAGGTACCCAGCGGGCAGCCTCGCCCCCTAACTACCAGTATAACCTTCAGGATAGCTCCGACCTCCCTACTGGTTACAGGTCCGAAGTCTCTTACACGGCCTCTACCTGTTGTATTACAGCGGCGGTAATTTAATTTGAATTTATCGCGGACCTGGGCATCCTTTGCCCGTAGTGCCACATGGGATCAGGTGGCTCAAGGTCATATCAAGAGTGGCATGACAACAGGTCAACATCCACCCTCGCTGCTTAGGAGGGTGCGCAACCGTCCAGTAGCGCCGAGATGCAATCCCGCCAGTAGAAACCGGTCAATCAGTTGTACCATTCATTATTTGCATATTATTCTGCAGTACGCTGATGATATTGTTTTGTATTGGGTGTCCCCTTCTATTGAGGCAGCTATGTCTGGGGTATCTGCGGCTCTCGAATCTTTGGACTCTTGGCTCAGGGACTCCGCCCTTGAAATATCCCCCTCAAAGAGCACAGCAGTTACATTCTCTAGGCGTAGGATCCCTCCAAACACGACGATAGTATATAACGTATCGTATCAATCCCAATCAAGTCTCAGGCGACGTTATTAGGAGTCATTCTCGACAGCAAGCTCCTCTGGACACCATATATCGATAGGATCGTATCTCGTATAATCAAAGTAACTTGTGGTGTGTGGTGGGGATCCCATCCTTCCACACTTAAACTCCTATACAACGGGTTAGTCAGATCCCAAATTGTTACAATCTACCTTTCTAAAGCGTGCCTTAGCACGCTAGACCGCCTCCAGTACAAGGGACTCCGGCTAGAACTCGGAGCCATGAATCCCACCCACTTAGCGATCATATCCCACCCACTTATCCCTAAACTCACCATTTTGTCTAAAATGCTGCAGAGCGCATATACCCCTTCCTACAAGCTACCCTTTCTTTGTAAAAAGGCATCAGTGGCTCAACCAACTATCGCCTTCTATATACCGCTTCTCTGTCCCCAGCTAATTTCGTAATGTCTTAGGAAGGGAGGCTCAGAGTACCGAGATTTTTAATCAGACTGTCCATGGAAAAGCATAGAAGATGATCCTCAGCCGCATAACAATATAGCATTTAAGCAGTTGGTTACCAACAACTGGCCGGGCGGGAACTATGTATTTACTGACGGCTCCAAGGCTGATGAAGGTTGCTATGTAGGAGCCGCGGTTTACCACGCCAACACAGATACCTCCAACCTGTGCCGCCTGCCCAGTGCCGCCTCCATTTACACAGCGGAAAGCGTTGCCATGCCTAAGGCACTCCATTGCATTGATTTCTCCCACCTTGTCAACGTAGTGGTATTCACCGATTCAATGAGCCTCCTGCAGAAGCACAGCTTCCCCTCTCTCAATAACTCGCCGACGCACATCGAAAATTAAATTGGCTGTATATACGATGCCTTGGTGGCGGCTAACTTCCGGGTGCTTTCTCTAGTCATTCGTGGATTAGGGGAAATGAGACGGTGGACGAGCTGGCGAATTCGGCTCGCACCTTCGGCTTCGAAGTCGATTGCCGTCTGTCTGCCTGTCTCCGACTTCTTCCCCTCGATAGATAATAAATTCTTAAAAATTGGTCTCAGCGATGGCGCACTTCTTCTACCACAAAGGCTGTGGCTTCGAAGCCGTGGTACTACCTCCAGCCATTTAGTCGAAAAGAGATTTCGATAATCTGCCGCATGAGGATCGGACACTGCTCCACCCCATCGCACCTCCACCGTATTAACGTTCTCGCGCCTTCGCAATGCGGTTGTGGACACGGGGTTTGCACGCTGGACCATATATTCTTAAACTGTCCCATCCTCAATAATTATCCGAGTTTTATCCAGGACCTTATAAAGTTTATACTTTATAATCTATAAATTTATAATCTTATGTAAATATCTTTATATACTTTATAATTTATAATCCAACTCCCTCTTTGTGTTCTCCACTTGTTATCCCTCAACTCACCCAAAATATATAAAATAATATGTACATTTATTTCTCTTAATAATATTTCTGTATAGTTTCACACCCTTTCATTGTTTGTATCATCCCCAATGAACATGTTTCATGCTATATGTACCTACATTTGTATAAATAAGTATGCCTTGTTTCAGTATTGTGCCGTCTTATATATAACAAACTAACTTAGATGCCCTCCGAAAACGACTTGGCAGAAAGGCACCGTCTATCGGTGATTGCCATAAATTAACAAAAAGAAGAATTACTTTTGCCCTGCTTGTGTCGGTAATTCTGGATTATGTTTGAGAGATTGTTTCAAGATTTATCTTTATGCACAGAAAAATTAAGGGTCGCCCTTCCAGGAAAATTTCTTAACTTCTTAAAAAAATATTTTTCTTTAGGTATATGGATATTTTCTTCATGTTACCTGACTACTTTTCAAATAAATGTTATTCAATTTAATAATGTGTTTTTATTGTATTTTACATTAGCTGGTGTTCAATCCGTCCCTCGCAACAAAAACATTTGGAGGAGTTACCTGCGCACACTGCGTGCGTGCAATCGTCTTATTTGTACAAAGGGAGGTACAAAGCGACTGATTGCCATAGCAAAAATGGTCAATATAAAGAAAAAAAATGTTGGATTCTGGGAATGGTCTCCAAAAATATGTGCTGTCTCGAATGGGTGGAATAGATTTTACAACTTTATATTAATGTCGTTTTACGATTAGTCGATTTGGTAGTTTTTCGCGTTCTCTAAAAACAATATTTTTGCACAGCACCTATGCTTTCGGGATCTAATGAGCCCTGTTGGAGTTGGCCACGAAGACCCATTCGTTCAAGGTCGGTCATACTCACGAGTCAACACCCATCCGGCGGCCTCCACGCAGAAGGGAGAGCTAGGGTAGGACGCTGGCCTGCGGGCCAGTTTCCCATAGGAGTCAACCTTCGAGCGATTCTGGACGGTTTGCGCACTCCAATCGATTGTGTTCTCCTACTAACAGCCGGGGTAGTCTGGGAACAGTTTCCCATGGAGCGGGAGTGGTTGTTAACCTTATGGCAACTGCTCTTGAAACGACCATTTGGCCACCCGATCCTGGGTGAATAAACCCGGCGAAGGATGCTGTGGTCCGCGATAGATTCAGTTGACACCGTATCGCCGCTTCATAAGGGAGAGGACCGCGTAAGCGACCTCGAACCCATAACCGTTCGGGAGACTGGAGTAATCTGGTTGCACCTGGTAGTAAGAGAGTGAGTGTCGGCCCGCTGGGGGACTTACCTGGACAAGTAAGACGGTGGACTGTTTTTGTCCTAAGTCTTCCGCGCTCACCTCAGGAGAGACAAAACGATCTAATATCGTTAAAACTTTCAGAGGTGACAGGCTCGCCCATTGTAGTCGACAGCTCTAGTTGCATAGCACCTATATGCGGAGTACTTTGCTTTTAAAGTCATCTAGCACGTTTCTATGTCTGTGGTTTTATTTTTCCTAGCCCTTACTGTTATACTTTTGAGTAAAGGCAAGGTTCCATTTTTATCTAAAAACCAAAATAAAATCACCCAGACTAAGATATATCTGACTATCATTCTCCCCTTGTTGACACAAAAATATAATTCTTTCGAAAAGTTACGAAATTTACTAGGCATAGGAATAAAATCGACTATCATAATTAGGATGAGTAAATATGTTTATTATTCACATACATACTTTATTATTATTTATTATTTATTTATTATTTATTAGTTTCAAATAGTATTCAAGACATTACAGATGAATCCGATTCGCCCTTGAATATTAAAGCTAGAGTGTAAGTCTAAAAATAAATGACTACATAACTAAATTAATGCTAACATTGAACAAGAAAAAAACATAAAAATATAAAACTAAATAAAAAACAGATTATGATAAACATGAGGTAGCCATGAGGGAGTTGCCTTTTTGGCTGCCAAAGGGATATACAAAAGATATCTATTTGTGTGGGTAAGGAATTAAGAAGAGCTATAACCCTTCCCACTGGCCGGTCTACAAAGATATTTGAACGGTGGTACGGCAAATTAAACAATAGATGCGATCTCCTCGCTGTGTAATTTACCGGTACGTACAATTCAAACTTACATATTATCTCTGGCAAATAAATAGTTCATTGAATTAGTTTATATGCAAATATAATTAGTGAAATATATCGACGCGTTTCAAGACTATTGTATCCTACCATTCCTAGCACAAAATCGGACGGAAATAAGTATGGATAAATATTGTATTTTCTGTAATAAATATATCTTAAAAATTTTCTTTGAATACGCTCTACCATCTGAATGTATTTGTTTTCACTTGTACACAAGATGACCGAGTTATATTCAAGTATGCTACGGACTAAACAATTTTGAACAATCGAATTATTATGTAAAATAAGTTAATAGCAAAAACACATGTTTACAACAAGCTTTTATTAAAATGATCTGTCCGAGCCAAGCCTGGGTGCATCAGCCCTATTGCGGTGAACCTTAGAACGGGCTATCATAATTAAATGCTTACAAAAAAAAACGTTTCTGTGCTGTTGACCGTTGAGGAGTCCCCTCGTCGGTAGCCAACCCTGGGTGCAGCAGCCATGTCACGGTAAAATATAGAACGGGCGATCGTAATTGAATGCGTAAACAAAATTGTGTCTGTGCTGTTGACCGTGGAAGAGTTGCCTTGTCGAGAGCCGATCCTGAGTGTAGAATCAGGTCATGCTCACTATAAAAATGCATTGTCATCGGAACTGAACCAACAAGTAAAATTTCAACTTCATATGATAAGAGGAAGTGGTTGTAATTCAGCTTGCAAGATTTGACCTAAATAAACTAACATATTGACAAACATTCCAAGGTAAATAAAAGGTTGTAAAAAATCTAAAAAGTAAACCCAGCTTAAAAATGTATGTGTGTTGAAAATTTTATTTATTTATAAATTTACAATAATTTTATAATTATGTCATATACACACCATTAACATACTATGGTTGAGTTGGGAGAGATTGAGCACATCCTATGGTGAAAATGTCTATCCGCATTCCTAACTAGGTCAGAGACCCGTATCTAGGGATGCTGCTTTTTGTTTAAAGGTATCGACATTGATTTTATAAAATCAATGGTATCGATGAGCTGACTCTTTTGATGTTATGAACTTACGTTGCATTGCATAATACATAAGAATATATACACATACATACACACATACATAAATAAATATATATATATATATATATATATATATATATATATATATATATATATATATATATATATATATATATATATATATATATATATATATATATATATATATATATATATATATATATATATATATATATATATATATATATATATATATATATATATATATATATATATATATATATATATATATATATATATATATATATATATATATATATATATATATATATATATATATATATATATATAAGATGATTATAAAGTAAATAATTATAAAAGCCACTTACATCGTGACGAAGGATTCCCTTGATCGGATTCGGGAATGCTTTAGGTGTTAACGAGAATGATGAATGCCTCTCACTTGCGGAAAGAGGAGTAGGTTTAAGTTGGGCCCATTTTACAACTAGTAACGCTCACCCTTCATCCAATTATCTCAAAAATTAAGCTACAATCCTTCTTTATACGTAAACTCACTTAATTTCCTATTATTTCAAGGGAAATAACAAGACAAGACGAGCTACTTGACAGATGGAAGAATTTAAAATTTCGAATTTCGTTTTTTTATTTTCTAAAGGTGTGATATAAAGAAGCTGCGATCAATATTCAGCTGAAAACTTAAAACTAAAAGCGTGACATGCCCTCATATCAATGAAAGGAAGCAGTCAGCTCTTTCCTATTAGTTGGAAAGATTACCTTGAAATAATAGGAAATATATATATATATATATATATATATATATATATATATATATATATATATATATATATATATATATATATATATATATATATATATATATATATATATATATATATATATATATATATATATATATATATATATATATATATATATATTTTTTCAAATTGAAATTATGTTTATTACTAAATAAATGAAATGATAAAATAATGAAAGGGCACTTATCTGGTCTGTGGTGACCAGGAGTGACTCCAACGCCTTATTCTTCTCTTCCTTCAGCGCTTGCTAGGTGTTTCCTGCTGTGGTATAGGAACCTGATCAAAATGGTAGCGGCAGCACAACAATGCGAGACGAGAATGAATGCTGGAAAATAATAGGCGATTAGTGTTTCTTAAATATTAATGATTGTTATAAAATGTATATCAATATTTCGGCTCAGCCGTCGTCAAGATATGTGATATGTCAAGATGTGTCAAGATATATATATATATATATATATATATATATATATATATATATATATATATATATATATATATATATATATATGAAACCTTGAAATATATATATTGTGACACGATTGCTGTTTTCCCCGATAAATTCACATTGCACTTTAAGTAAACAACAATACACACACGCATGAGATGCATGCAGCGCCATCTTGATGCAATTCACAAGCCTTGCAAGCTAGGACTGTCAGATACGACATACGACTATCGTAGTATCTACAAGCGTACAATTGACAACGAATCTATTGTCGGCTAGTCGATTGCCACATTTAAATCTTGTATTCAGTTATGAAAATGGATTTTAGGAAAAAGAATAATTTTAATTAAGTCGGTAAAAATAAAGAAAGATCAAATTATAAACCAGGATGCTAGGAAAATTAATACAATAATTTATTTGGGTATTATACAATTTTTAATACACAAAATCATGATTAACATTGGTAATTAAATTCCGTACGTAAAAACGCGGACACTTAGCCACATTAAATCAGATCCGCTCAACTAGAAATTAAATCTAGTATTTTATAAAAATACTGTAACAATTATTCAAATTAATAAAATAAATGTAAATTAAGCACCGGAAGCCTAAACGAGTCGAGTAAGAAGCCATCATTAGACGGCCATGTTTCCGCCCTTTCTTTTTCGAATTCGCAATTCAGCTGGTGCGGTCGATATTAATTGTGACATAGATAGTTGGGGAATACCAATATGGGTCCAGTGCACACAACAGGTTGCCGCAGTTTCAGTGGAACCAATGCGACAATGCGTTCGTTCTGAAAAGTAAAGTTTTATTTAAGTAGCAGTGCAGCAAAGCGTTCTAGGCAGGAAAGTGAGGCTTCGATGAGGTGTCAACGAAATTGGTGTGACACAGTAGCACACGTTATTTAGGGTTTCAGTGTCGAATGAAAGGATCGGTATGCCTATTGGATTGGCTACCGTATTATAGATGGTGATGAATGCAGAGATTTATGATTGAAAGAATGTAAGAGCTTGTATGAAAGATTAATTACCGAGCTGTTCAACGTTCTTCTTGGGCTAATCCTTAAAAGTAGGTTCCTTGAATCGAATAAGGGCTTATCCTTGAATAGAATAAGGAAGGATTGTATCCCGGGTCGGACGCGTGAGGGGCGCATCGTTGACCCAGAGTCAGGTGAGTTCACAGGTTATAATCAGCGCGTGTTTAAAGCTGTCAAACTTGGGAAGCGTGTAGGAATGTTGAATGTTATGGTACTTACGTGAATTAGGCGAAAATTCCGCTGCTTCCGTGAATTTTCGGTTCGAGGCGGGGGGATTGTGACACGATTGCTGTTTTCCCCGATAAATTCGCATTGCACTTTAAGTAAACAACAATACACACACGCATGAGATGCATGCAGCGCCATCTTGATGCAATTCACAAGCCTTGCAAGCTAGGACTGTCAGATACGACATACGACTATCGTAGTATCTACAAGCGTACAATTGACAACGAATCTATTGTCGGCTAGTCGATTGCCACATTTAAATCTTGTATTCAGTTATGAAAATGGATTTTAGGAAAAAGAATAATTTTAATTAAGTCGGTAAAAATAAAGAAAGATCAAATTATAAACCAGGATGCTAGGAAAATTAATACAATAATTTATTTGGGTATTATACAATTTTTAATACACAAAATCATGATTAACATTGGTAATTAAATTCCGTACGTAAAAACGCGGACACTTAGCCACATTAAATCAGATCCGCTCAACTAGAAATTAAATCTAGTATTTTATAAAAATACTGTAACAATTATTCAAATTAATAAAATAAATGTAAATTAAGCACCGGAAGCCTAAACGAGTCGAGTAAGAAGCCATCATTAGACGGCCATGTTTCCGCCCTTTCTTTTTCGAATTCGCAATTCAGCTGGTGCGGTCGATATTAATTGAGAATCCCGTGGTGCACGTAATCAGATAAATTAACCCGGTGAGTTTTGAAGCGGTTGTTCAATATTTAGATACAAGATGAATCCTTATCCGTTCGGTTGGGAAGGGATGGATTGAAGAGTGAGCCGACTCCCTAGGATTGGGCAAACTGACTCCTCATTTTCCTTCTCTCCCACTTATTGCTCCTGTATAATTACAGGGATTCTCCTATCGGATTAATCTTCTCCGTTGGACCATTCCTGCCGATCTACCTACCGAATCGCAAGACGGTCGACCGCGACCAACGTAAACATCATCGCACGTACGAGAGTGCCGCCCGTCGCATGTACATCAGCCGCCGTCTCCCGTGGGAAAGCACGGCGTAGAGCGGGAAGAGGAAGAACGGGGATCGGCCAACCGAAAAGAAACGCGACTCCGTCGAAGATCGTCACATCCTACATTCCCGTGTCCCCACGTGCTACAATCCAATAAGTGTTCTAAAATCCAATACTTTGCAAGCCGACCCTGGATAAGGATCGCACGTCTTTTGCTCTTACTAAGGGGATTCTAGTTTCTACAGGTTACTATAGATTCTATAGGTCACCAAAGGTATTCCCCAACTATCTATGTCACAATATATATATATATATATATATATATATATATATATATATATATATATATATATATATATATATATATATATATATATATATATATATATATATATATATATATATATATATATATATATATATATATATATATATATATATATATATATATATATATAAATATATATATATATATATAAATATAAATAAATAAATAAATACAAACGGAGCTGCCATGGAATTCACCGACCGGAGTCGGGCCCATCATAATACTATTTTTTTACACTTCTGGGGGGTGAGCAGTGGATTCCGGACTTACGAACCGGCTGTGGTAGGTTTAGGACAGCTGTCTTGCCACATGTGAGCGGTCACCTTGCCACCCATTCACTCCCCCTTCGAAGCCATAGAATTTGAGATGCGCAAACCGCAGTTTTAGATAATTTTTCTAAGAAAGAGTTGATTATTTTTCTGGAAAGGCCAAGATCTTTAAAGAGGTGAAATAGAGATTTAGCTGGCAGGCCACGAGCGCCAACTTCCACCGCGTGAAGGTGAACAGTGAAGCCGTTCCGGGTTACGGCATTTGCAAGATCATGGTATTTATTTAATTTGTACTCGTGGTCTTTTGGGATATTTGATTCCCATGGAACAGTTAATTCTACTATAAGAGCCACCTTCCGAGATAGAGAGTAAAGAGTTATATCTGGACGGAGGGCTGTGCATCCGAGACTTTCAGGGAATTTATACTGCTTAGAGACCGAATCAACCTCCAGAATCCAATCTGTAGCTTTCTCGATTATTGAGAAAGGTTTTGTAGTTAAATGTTTTTTGCCTTTAGAGCCATCCCGCACAAACTGTATTGGGGGTTTGGAGGATACTGTCAAACCCTTGTTGGCACGAGCCACTGAGAGACTAATTACCTCGCGAATAACAGCGAGAACTTTGTCATGGCGGTAAGTGTACCGTCCTTGATCTAAGGCCACCTTGCAGCCAGCTAGAATGTGTCTAGCTGTGCAAGGGGTATTGCTACAGAGGGGACAAGAACTATCCTCGGCAAAGCTCCAACGAGCGAGGTTACTGGGGTCTGGAAGTGTATGCTGAAAGGCATTCAAATAAAATTTCAGCATCTCTGGCGTCCAGTCATAGAGCATTACCTTCCAGTGCATTGGAGGCGGAATGCAAAAGTCCCCAATTGTTGTCCAATCATTCTGGCATTGAAGGCCAATAGCATGAGCCATACTCTTGCTGTCGTAATCTCCCCGCAAAAGAGACTTCTTCAAGTCCACGTCGCTCGTGGTTGTACTGCCATACCCCAGACCAGTGCCATTCTGGCTGATTCCAGTAAGGAACTTTTTGTGGAAGTCTACGCGGGCTTGTAGATCATTTGAATCACTACGGCCACTTATTACGTGCTTCGATATTGCCGGATCTTTGGAATTGCACAGAATCGAATTTTTGGTTATTCTGGAGTTGGCGTAGAGCAGAGAGGGCAGTTTAAGCGCTAGCCCAAAATTTTGTTTGGACCTGAAGAGAGTCGAGGGGTCAGCTGGTTTGGCTAAGGACAGCCAGGATTTTAAACTAGCTGTCACCAGCGCATCTAGACGGGACAGTTGGGTTTTGGTAAAATCGTAAATAAGAAAGGGCCATTACAAATGTGACGTTAGATAATTGTCATAGATCCAGGCCTTACGAGGGCCAGAAATTAGCAAGGCATCTATTTTCGCCAGGCAACTTTTGAAATGCTCTATAACATGATCGCCCGAGACGTCTTTTCCCTGATGGGTGATTTTTCTGCCGAGGAATTTGAAATGATTGTTTGGGTCTATAAGGGAGATATTAGAGCCCTTATAGACCAATTTGGGGTCATAGGATGTAAATTTTGTGCCCATGCGGGCGAGTCCAAGGCAAAAACATTTGGAGGGCTTCACTTTTATACAGCCTGACCAGTCGCAGAAAAGCTCCACTTTCTGTAATAGCAGGGAAAGCTGCTTGGGGCTTCTGGTGATGAAAGTTAGGTCGTCGGCAAAAGCGAGGCACGACGAGGTGTATTGGCCGTCTGTTTTAAAACGGTAGCCCCACTTCCTGTCAAACTGGGTCAGGCTTTCCAGCAGTATATTAAAAACTATATTAAAAATCGTCGGGGAGAGGCAACAGCCCTGAAATAGTCCAATTGAATATGGTATAGAGCGGGTAGTCCATTCTTGCGTTTTAACATGGAAAGTCAGACAGTTGTAGTAGGAGGCTACAATGTCACGCACGACTGGTGGGAAGTTGTACCAGCGGAGTGCAAAGTGGAGGAGACTGTGTCGGACTGACCCAAAGGCATTCTCTAGGTCGAGCCAGCATACATTGATTTGGCGTTCGTGCTGTCTCGCATCCTTGATGGCAGCAGCCAGGAGAGAATTGTGCTCGAGGCAGCCCGAGACGCCACGCATGAAGCCTTTTTGAACTGATACTCCAAGGTACTCATTCCGGTGCATGAATTCGCTCATCCTTGTGTGGACTATGCTAAAAAAGATTTTGGCCACAGTGTCTGTGAGAGCAATGGGCCGAGCGTCCTTTGGTCCGGTGCAAACTGGGACCTTCGGAATTAAGATGACTGTCGCTCGGCCAAAATTCTGTGGGACTACACCGCTATTCCATATATTTCGGAAGATGGATCCTAAATATTGCAGAAGCCAGGGGCATTTTTTGTATACTAAATAGGGAATACCATCGGGACCCGGAGTAGAGCCCGACGGCTTCCTCTTTACTTGATTAAGAATTTCATCTAGAGATGGAGGTTGAGAAGCAAAAGCTACCGTAGGCAGGGGCGGAGGTGTAATGCCCGGCGGAGGGCTGTAATTATGGAGCCGCATTGGGTCCTCATACGTGGTCGAAAAATATTCCGTGGCTATTTCTTCCGGGATTTGGATTTTTCCCTTGGCGGCAGACAAAACCGTTTTGCTGTAGTTAAAACGGTTTTTGTCGAACCGGGCTTCCTCTTTGGATTTGAGAAATGCTGCCTTGCGCTTGTCGTTTTGCGTTGCTACGCTCTGTATGAGTTTTAGTATAGAGCGGTACGCGCGCGAGAAGTTGTGGCAGAGGGTTTTATCCCCGGCTTTCTTGGCTTCACGTAACTGGCGACGAAGTAGCCGCTTTTGCCTACGGAGCTTTGCCTTAAATGCATTTTCTCTGTGAACCGGGTCGACATGGGTAGATTTTGGGTAAACACCCGAGAAGTATTTATGGACCGCCACCTGGAAGGACGACAGCTGGACGCTGGCAGGGGCATTACGGTTCACAGAGTGGTCAAGAATAGAAGTTAAATTATTATTATGAAATTCCCAGTCCTCTTTCGCAAGTGAAGGGAATTTTAGAGGAGGGAAGGATACGATTTGCGCGGGTAGAGGAGACCGGTCGGGTGACAAACTGCGGGCAGATGTGGAGTCAAGGGACATGTGAGGTTCAACTCTGTCCGTGACTCCTTGCGACGGTTTAAGACACTGACGTGCAGCGTCGCTATCATCGTGCCCAGCAATGTGTTTTTTTAACCATGCTAATCGTTTATATTGTTTCCCGCAGATAGGGCAAGCAAGGTCCGGTGTCGTTTTAGCCGTGTCGTTGTTTGGGGTTTCAACTGGGGTAGCGGGAATTCTCCCCCCCTGATAGGCGCTTGGGGGCATATTTCCTTTTTTTTCTTTTTTGCTTTATATATAATCGGGTCTGGCTTGCAAGGCCATCGACCCGATGCGTTCTTTCACGCCGTCCACCGTCTCTCCGGCTGTCACAACTCTTTCGTTGTTGTCATCCTGATGATCAGGGGGTTTACAATAAATACAAACGGAGCTGCCATGGAATTCACCGACCGGAGTCGGGCCCATCATAATACTATTTTTTTACACTTCTGGGGGGTGAGCAGTGGATTCCGGACTTACGAACCGGCTGTGGTAGGTTTAGGACAGCTGTCTTGCCACATGTGAGCGGTCACCTTGCCACCCATTCACTCCCCCTTCGAAGCCATAGAATTTGAGATGCGCAAATCGCAGTTTTAGATAATTTTTCTAAGAAAGAGTTGATTATTTTTCTGGAAAGGCCAAGATCTTTAAAGAGGTGAAATAGAGATTTAGCTGGCAGGCCACGAGCGCCAACTTCCACCGCGTGAAGGTGAACAGTGAAGCCGTTCCGGGTTACGGCATTTGCAAGATCATGGTATTTATTTAATTTGTACTCGTGGTCTTTTGGGATATTTGATTCCCATGGAACAGTTAATCTCATATATAAAAAGAGAAGTTCCGATTCACTCATTCATTCATTCACTCATTCATTCACTGACTGACTCATCAACGCCCAGCCCTAACCCTTAGACCTAGGAAGCTGAAATTTTTAACATAGGTTCCTTTTAGGACGCAAACGCTCACTAAGGGCGGATTTTTCGAAATTCAACCCCTAAAGGGGTGAAAAGGGGTTTCACAGTTTGTATGAAAAACCTATATAGATGTACTTTTTAATTCGATACTTTGAAAGACTACTCTAATAAACAAATAAGGAAATAGGTGTTTCATGTTTTTTCAAAATTCTACCCTTAAAGGGGAAAAACGGGGGTTTAAAATTTGTATGGACAAACGATTTTAGATGGACTTTTTATTTCGAAAGTTTGTAAGATTACTCTAATAAATAAATAGGGAAACACGTGTTTCATATTTTTTCAAAATTCAACCCCTAAAGGGGTGAAAAGGGGTTTCGAAATGTTTATAGAGAGACGATATAGATGTACTTTTTAATTCGAAACTTTGTAAGATTACTCTAATAAACAAATAAGAAAACAGGTGTTTCATGTTTTTTCAAAATTCAACCCCTAAAGGGGTGAAACGGGGTTTCAAAATTTGTATGAATGAACAATATTAGATGTGCTTTTTATTTCGAAACTTTGTAAGATTACTCTAATAAATAAATAAGGTAACACGTGTATCATATTTTTTCAAAATTCAACCCCTAAAGGGGTGAAGAGGGGTTCCAAAGTTTATATGGAAAATCGATATAGATGTACTTTTTAATTCGAAACTTTTTCAGATTACTCTTATGAACAAATAATCAAATAGGTGTTTTATGGTTTTTCAAAATTCCGCCCCTAAAGGGGTAATACGGGGGTTTAAAGTTTGTATGGATAAACGATTTTAGATGGACTTTTTATTTCGAAAGTTTGTAAGATTACTCTAATAAATAAACAAGGAAACACGTGTTTCATATTTTTTGAAAATTCAACCCCTAAAGGGGTGAAAAAGGGTTTCCATTTTTGTATGAAGAAACGATATAGATGTACTTTTTAATTCGAAAGTTTGTAAGATTACTCTAATAAGCAAATAAGAAAACAGGTGTTTCATGTTTTTTCAAAATTCGACCCCTAAAGGGGTGAAAAGGGGTTCCAAAGTTTGAATGGAAAATCGATATAGATGTACTTTTTAATTCGAAACTTTTTAAGATTACTCTTAAAAACAAATAATCAAATAGGTGTTTTATGGTTTTTCAAAATTCCGCCCCTAAATGGGAAATACGGGGGTTTAAAGTTTGTATGGATAAACGATTTTAGATGGACTTTTTATTTCTAAAGTTTGTAAGATTACTCTAATAAATAAATAAGGAAACACGTGTTTCATAATTTTTGAAAATTCAACCCCTAAAGGGGTGAAAAAGGGTTTCCATTTTTATGAAGAAACGATATAGATGTACTTTTTAATTCGAAACTTTGTAAGATTACTCTAATAAACAAATAAGAAAACAGGTGTTTCATGTTTTTTCAAAATCCAACCCCTAAAGGGGTGAAACGGGGTTTCAAAATTTGTATGAATGAACAATATTAGATGTGCTTTTTATTTCGAAACTTTGTAAGATTACTCTAATAAATAAATAAGGAAACACATGTATTATATTTTTTTTTAATTCAACCCCTAAAGTGGTGAAAAGGGGTTCCAAAGTTTGTATAGAAAATCGATATAGATGTACTTTTTAATTCGAAACGTTTTAAGATTACTCTTATAAACAAATAATCAAATAGGTGTTTTATGGTTTTTCAAAATTCCGACCCTAAAGGGGTAATACGGGGGTTTAAAGTTTGTATAGATAAACTATTTTAGATGGACTTTTTATTTCGAAAGTTTGTAAGATTACTCTAATAGATAAATAAGGAAACAAGTGTTTCATATTTTTTTTAAATTCAAGCCCTAAAGGGGTGAAAAAGGGTTTCGATTTTTTTTATGAAGAAACGATGTAGATGTACTTTTTAATTCGAAACTTTGTAAGATTACTCTAATAAATAAATAAGAAAATAGGTGTTTCACGTTTTTTCAAAATTTAACCCCTAAAGGGGTGAAACGGGGTTTCAAAATTTGTATGAATGAACAATATTAGATGTGCTTTTTATTTCGAAACTTTGTAAAATTACTCTAATAAATAAATAAGGAAACACGTGTATCATATTTTTTCAAAATTCAGCCCCTAAAGGGATGAAAAGGGGTTTCGATTTTTTTATGGAGAAACGATATAGATGTACTTTTTAATTCGAAACTTTGTAAGATTACTCTAATAAACAAATAAGACAATAGTTGTTTCATGTTTTTTCAAAGTTCAACCCCTAAGGGGGTGAAACGGGGTTTCAAAATTTGAATGAATGAACAATATTAGACGTGCTTTTAATTTCGAATGTAGGAGGAGGAATGTGCTGTAGGAGTACTCTAATAAAAAAAAACCAAAATGCGATTTTCGTGGTTTTTCCTAAATTCAACCCCTAAAGGGGTGGAAAGGGGTTATAAAATTAATATGAAGAAACGTTATTGATGGTCTTTTTAATTCGAAACTTTGTTAGGTTACTCTATTAAACAAATAAGAAAATAAGTGTTTAATTTTTTTTTTATTCTACCCCTAAAGGGGTGAAACAGGGTTCCACACTTTGTAGGAATAAACAACATTAGATGTGCTTTTTATTTCGAAAATTCGAAGGATTACTCTAATAAAAAAGTAAGTAAATACGTCTTTCGTGGTTTTTCAAAATTCAACCCCTAAACGGGTGAAAAGGGGTTATACAATTTGTATGGAGAAACGATACAGATAGACTTTTTAAATCAAAACTTTGTAATATTACTCTCATAATCAAATAAACAAATGGGTCTTTCATGGTTTTTCAAAATTTCGCACTTAGAGGGGTTAAACGGGGTTTTAAAGTTTGTATGGATAAACGATTTTAGATGGACTTTTTATTTCGAAACTTTGTAAGGTCACTCTAATAAATAAATAAGGAAACACGTGTTTCATATTTTTTCAAAATTCCACAACTAAAGGGGTGAAAGGGGTTTCAAAATTTGTATGGAAAACGATATAGATATACTTTTTAATTCGAAACTTTGTAAGATTACTCGAATAAACAAATAAGCAAATATGTCTTTTGTGTTTTTTCAAAATTCAACCCCTAAAGGGGTGAAACGGGGTTTCAAAATTTGTATGAAAAAACGATATTAGATGAACTTTGTAGGATTACTTTAAAAACCATCTAAGCAAATATGTGTTTCGTATTTTTTTGAAATTTCACCCCTAATGGCGTAAAAAGGGGTGTTTAAGTTTGTATGGAGAAACGATATTAGATGGACTTTTTATTTTGAAACTTTGTAGGATAACTATTATAAACAAATAATTAAATACGTCTTTCGCGTTTTTTCACAATTCATCCCCTAAAGGCGTGAAAAGGGGTTTAAAATTTGTATGGAGAAACGATATTAG
Source organism: Micropterix aruncella (assembly GCA_944548615.1). Lineage (NCBI taxonomy): Eukaryota > Metazoa > Arthropoda > Insecta > Lepidoptera > Micropterigidae > Micropterix > Micropterix aruncella. Next base: position 3,490,142 of record OX155980.1, read on the forward strand.
ATGGAAATTGTATACTCTAATAAACATTTAGGCAAATACGTATTTAGTATTTTTTTAATTCAACCCCTAATGTGGTGAAAAGGGGTTTAAATGATAATAAACAAATAAGCAAATGCATGTTTCATATTTTTTTTAAATCTACCACTTAGGGGGTGAGAAGAGGTAAATAACCCTAAAAATCAAAAAAGAAGTCGCGCGCGACGGTTCCCGGACGTGAGAAGGCGCTAGAACCTCATTATAAATTCATCATTTGTCTCGATAACATGCGTAGCGCAAGCACCGCGATCGTCACATCTTCACGCCTTAATTACTTAGTTGATCATCATGAAGTACATATTGACAGGAGTACCTACAGAGAAGGACGTTAGATACCTTTATATATTACACGCAAAAACTTACCACTTGACTGGGAAAAAGGGATCTATCTTAACCCAAATTTAACGCGTGCGAAGCCGCGGGCAACAGCTAGTTCTACTATAAGAGCCACCTTCCGAGATAGAGAGTAAAGAGTTATATCTGGACGGAGGGCTGTGCATCCGAGACTTTCAGGGAATTTATACTGCTTAGAGACCGAATCAACCTCCAGAATCCAATCTGTAGCTTTCTCGATTATTGAGAAAGGTTTTGTAGTTAAATGTTTTTTGCCTTTAGAGCCATCCCGCACAAACTGTATTGGGGGTTTGGAGGATACTGTCAAACCCTTGTTGGCACGAGCCACTGAGAGACTAATTACCTCGCGAATAACAGCGAGAACTTTGTCATGGCGGTAAGTGTACCGTCCTTGATCTAAGGCCACCTTGCAGCCAGCTAGAATGTGTCTAGCTGTGCAAGGGGTATTGCTACAGAGGGGACAAGAACTATCCTCGGCAAAGCTCCAACGAGCGAGGTTACTGGGGTCTGGAAGTGTATGCTGAAAGGCATTCAAATAAAATTTCAGCATCTCTGGCGTCCAGTCATAGAGCATTACCTTCCAGTGCATTGGAGGCGGAATGCAAAAGTCCCCAATTGTTGTCCAATCATTCTGGCATTGAAGGCCAATAGCATGAGCCATACTCTTGCTGTCGTAATCTCCCCGCAAAAGAGACTTCTTCAAGTCCACGTCGCTCGTGGTTGTACTGCCATACCCCAGACCAGTGCCATTCTGGCTGATTCCAGTAAGGAACTTTTTGTGGAAGTCTACGCGGGCTTGTAGATCATTTGAATCACTACGGCCACTTATTACGTGCTTCGATATTGCCGGATCTTTGGAATTGCACAGAATCGAATTTTTGGTTATTCTGGAGTTGGCGTAGAGCAGAGAGGGCAGTTTAAGCGCTAGCCCAAAATTTTGTTTGGACCTGAAGAGAGTCGAGGGGTCAGCTGGTTTGGCTAAGGACAGCCAGGATTTTAAACTAGCTGTCACCAGCGCATCTAGACGGGACAGTTGGGTTTTGGTAAAATCGTAAATAAGAAAGGGCCATTACAAATGTGACGTTAGATAATTGTCATAGATCCAGGCCTTACGAGGGCCAGAAATTAGCAAGGCATCTATTTTCGCCAGGCAACTTTTGAAATGCTCTATAACATGATCGCCCGAGACGTCTTTTCCCTGATGGGTGATTTTTCTGCCGAGGAATTTGAAATGATTGTTTGGGTCTATAAGGGAGATATTAGAGCCCTTATAGACCAATTTGGGGTCATAGGATGTAAATTTTGTGCCCATGCGGGCGAGTCCAAGGCAAAAACATTTGGAGGGCTTCACTTTTATACAGCCTGACCAGTCGCAGAAAAGCTCCACTTTCTGTAATAGCAGGGAAAGCTGCTTGGGGCTTCTGGTGATGAAAGTTAGGTCGTCGGCAAAAGCGAGGCACGACGAGGTGTATTGGCCGTCTGTTTTAAAACGGTAGCCCCACTTCCTGTCAAACTGGGTCAGGCTTTCCAGCAGTATATTAAAAACTATATTAAAAATCGTCGGGGAGAGGCAACAGCCCTGAAATAGTCCAATTGAATATGGTATAGAGCGGGTAGTCCATTCTTGCGTTTTAACATGGAAAGTCAGACAGTTGTAGTAGGAGGCTACAATGTCACGCACGACTGGTGGGAAGTTGTACCAGCGGAGTGCAAAGTGGAGGAGACTGTGTCGGACTGACCCAAAGGCATTCTCTAGGTCGAGCCAGCATACATTGATTTGGCGTTCGTGCTGTCTCGCATCCTTGATGGCAGCAGCCAGGAGAGAATTGTGCTCGAGGCAGCCCGAGACGCCACGCATGAAGCCTTTTTGAACTGATACTCCAAGGTACTCATTCCGGTGCATGAATTCGCTCATCCTTGTGTGGACTATGCTAAAAAAGATTTTGGCCACAGTGTCTGTGAGAGCAATGGGCCGAGCGTCCTTTGGTCCGGTGCAAACTGGGACCTTCGGAATTAAGATGACTGTCGCTCGGCCAAAATTCTGTGGGACTACACCGCTATTCCATATATTTCGGAAGATGGATCCTAAATATTGCAGAAGCCAGGGGCATTTTTTGTATACTAAATAGGGAATACCATCGGGACCCGGAGTAGAGCCCGACGGCTTCCTCTTTACTTGATTAAGAATTTCATCTAGAGATGGAGGTTGAGAAGCAAAAGCTACCGTAGGCAGGGGCGGAGGTGTAATGCCCGGCGGAGGGCTGTAATTATGGAGCCGCATTGGGTCCTCATACGTGGTCGAAAAATATTCCGTGGCTATTTCTTCCGGGATTTGGATTTTTCCCTTGGCGGCAGACAAAACCGTTTTGCTGTAGTTAAAACGGTTTTTGTCGAACCGGGCTTCCTCTTTGGATTTGAGAAATGCTGCCTTGCGCTTGTCGTTTTGCGTTGCTACGCTCTGTATGAGTTTTAGTATAGAGCGGTACGCGCGCGAGAAGTTGTGGCAGAGGGTTTTATCCCCGGCTTTCTTGGCTTCACGTAACTGGCGACGAAGTAGCCGCTTTTGCCTACGGAGCTTTGCCTTAAATGCATTTTCTCTGTGAACCGGGTCGACATGGGTAGATTTTGGGTAAACACCCGAGAAGTATTTATGGACCGCCACCTGGAAGGACGACAGCTGGACGCTGGCAGGGGCATTACGGTTCACAGAGTGGTCAAGAATAGAAGTTAAATTATTATTATGAAATTCCCAGTCCTCTTTCGCAAGTGAAGGGAATTTTAGAGGAGGGAAGGATACGATTTGCGCGGGTAGAGGAGACCGGTCGGGTGACAAACTGCGGGCAGATGTGGAGTCAAGGGACATGTGAGGTTCAACTCTGTCCGTGACTCCTTGCGACGGTTTAAGACACTGACGTGCAGCGTCGCTATCATCGTGCCCAGCAATGTGTTTTTTTAACCATGCTAATCGTTTATATTGTTTCCCGCAGATAGGGCAAGCAAGGTCCGGTGTCGTTTTAGCCGTGTCGTTGTTTGGGGTTTCAACTGGGGTAGCGGGAATTCTCCCCCCCTGATAGGCGCTTGGGGGCATATTTCCTTTTTTTTCTTTTTTGCTTTATATATAATCGGGTCTGGCTTGCAAGGCCATCGACCCGATGCGTTCTTTCACGCCGTCCACCGTCTCTCCGGCTGTCACAACTCTTTCGTTGTTGTCATCCTGATGATCAGGGGGTTTACAATAAATACAAACGGAGCTGCCATGGAATTCACCGACCGGAGTCGGGCCCATCATAATACTATTTTTTTACACTTCTGGGGGGTGAGCAGTGGATTCCGGACTTACGAACCGGCTGTGGTAGGTTTAGGACAGCTGTCTTGCCACATGTGAGCGGTCACCTTGCCACCCATTCACTCCCCCTTCGAAGCCATAGAATTTGAGATGCGCAAATCGCAGTTTTAGATAATTTTTCTAAGAAAGAGTTGATTATTTTTCTGGAAAGGCCAAGATCTTTAAAGAGGTGAAATAGAGATTTAGCTGGCAGGCCACGAGCGCCAACTTCCACCGCGTGAAGGTGAACAGTGAAGCCGTTCCGGGTTACGGCATTTGCAAGATCATGGTATTTATTTAATTTGTACTCGTGGTCTTTTGGGATATTTGATTCCCATGGAACAGTTAATTCTACTATAAGAGCCACCTTCCGAGATAGAGAGTAAAGAGTTATATCTGGACGGAGGGCTGTGCATCCGAGACTTTCAGGGAATTTATACTGCTTAGAGACCGAATCAACCTCCAGAATCCAATCTGTAGCTTTCTCGATTATTGAGAAAGGTTTTGTAGTTAAATGTTTTTTGCCTTTAGAGCCATCCCGCACAAACTGTATTGGGGGTTTGGAGGATACTGTCAAACCCTTGTTGGCACGAGCCACTGAGAGACTAATTACCTCGCGAATAACAGCGAGAACTTTGTCATGGCGGTAAGTGTACCGTCCTTGATCTAAGGCCACCTTGCAGCCAGCTAGAATGTGTCTAGCTGTGCAAGGGGTATTGCTACAGAGGGGACAAGAACTATCCTCGGCAAAGCTCCAACGAGCGAGGTTACTGGGGTCTGGAAGTGTATGCTGAAAGGCATTCAAATAAAATTTCAGCATCTCTGGCGTCCAGTCATAGAGCATTACCTTCCAGTGCATTGGAGGCGGAATGCAAAAGTCCCCAATTGTTGTCCAATCATTCTGGCATTGAAGGCCAATAGCATGAGCCATACTCTTGCTGTCGTAATCTCCCCGCAAAAGAGACTTCTTCAAGTCCACGTCGCTCGTGGTTGTACTGCCATACCCCAGACCAGTGCCATTCTGGCTGATTCCAGTAAGGAACTTTTTGTGGAAGTCTACGCGGGCTTGTAGATCATTTGAATCACTACGGCCACTTATTACGTGCTTCGATATTGCCGGATCTTTGGAATTGCACAGAATCGAATTTTTGGTTATTCTGGAGTTGGCGTAGAGCAGAGAGGGCAGTTTAAGCGCTAGCCCAAAATTTTGTTTGGACCTGAAGAGAGTCGAGGGGTCAGCTGGTTTGGCTAAGGACAGCCAGGATTTTAAACTAGCTGTCACCAGCGCATCTAGACGGGACAGTTGGGTTTTGGTAAATGTGTAAATTATTTGATTGTAAATGTGTAAATTATTATTTTTTCAAATTGAAATTATGTTTATTACTAAATAAATGAAATGATAAAATAATGAAAGGGCACTTATCTGGTCTGTGGCGACCAGGAGTGACTCCACGCCTTTTTCTTCTCCTCTTTCAGTGCCTGCCAAGTGCTTCCCGCTGTGGTACCGGAACCCGATCAAACCGGCTTCCCACCGTCTCCTACAGCAGCAACACAACAATGCGAAAGACGAGAATGAATGCTGGAAAATAATAGGCGATTAGTGTTTCTTAAATATTAATGATTTTTATAAAATGTATATCAATATTTCGGCTCAGCCGTCGTCAAGATATGTGACATTTCTGAAATCGAACATTTCTGAATCGAACATTTCTGAATCTCAAAAAAAGGAGGAGTTAACAATTCGGTTGTATCTTTTTTTAATGTTTGTTACTTCAGAACTCTGCCATTTAAAAACCGATTTGGAAAATTATTTTTATATTTGAAAGAATTACTTACAGATTGAGAACTTACAGATTGGTCCCATTTTTATCAAAATCCTTTTCTGATGATGTGATCCATGAGGAACTGAGGAAACTACTCAAATATTATCATATGAAGTTGAAATGTTGGTTCGATTCCGGGGACTTTGTTTTTTATGGTAAGCATGACCTGATTCTTCACCTTGGGTTGGCTCCCGACGAGGGGACTCTCCAACATTCAACAGCACATGAAATTTTGTATACTCATTCAGTTATGATATCCCGTTCTATATAGCACCATGACATGGCTGCTGCACCCAGGGTTGGCTCCCGACGAGGGGACTGCTCAACGGTCAACAGCACAGACACGAAATTTTGTATATTGTATTTGCCCGTTCTAAGTTTCACCAAGACAGGACTGCGACACCCAGGGTTGGCTTCTAACGAGGGACCACCTCAACAGTCAACAGCACAGACACACAATTTTCGACACTATTTTGGTTTACACTTGAGACGACAAATTTACTTATTTTGATAAGAATTCATAATTTTGTTGATAATATGACAAATAAACATGAACTAACGATTTAAATTATTTTTTTAATATAAAAAACTACTTTTTGTGACTTAATTATAAAAGTTAGACACATGCTGTCGCTGCCTCTTTTGTAGGCATTATCAAGCTCTACAACTTTTCTCTAGATTATAATCATATATCTCTCATCGTTAAGGCAGAGTTAGTTAGAAACGTTATCGTTCGACCGTTTTTTCTCCGACTTACTTTTCAAATCCGACTACCACGAAAAAGTATTTTCATTTTTCAGATTAATATATAGCCTATGACACTCACAAATAAAGTGGCTAACTATTGGTAAAAGAATTTTCGAAATCGGTTCAGCAGATCCAGAGATTACTTCCTACAACCTCACAAACTTTACCTCTTTATAATATTAGTATACTTAGATTAACGGGCCTACATGGAGGGCTATTTGTGAGTACCAGGCAACTGGCTGACAAACGATCTGTTGCAAAGGTTCCTAATGGCTGTGCTTGTGTTTTCTAAGGTCGGCCCAACTCAGGTAGCCTCCTTGAAGAGTGACAACCTGAAAGGGCCTTTATGAACTCCGCCTGCGGCTGTAATAGGCAAAGGTAGACAGTTGCGATTGGAAGTGGACCTCGGGGGGGGTCCTCGGGCGAAACTGTGAGGTTTGCGCACCGGGCTGCGTCAGCTAATTTTGCTTCACAAAATAATCCGCCACAGAGTAGGATCAAATAGAGTTGTCAACTTCAACGGGCGAACACGTCACCTCAGGAAGTTTTAACGATTGTTCGTTCTATCTCCTGTGAAGTGAGCACAGAAGACTTGGACAAAACAGTCCACCGTCAAGCTCCGCCACATGCCCGTAAGAGGCCAACGCATTATCCGCGAGTTACCCAGCGGGCTAACGCCCTTACTTCCAATTGCGACCAGATTACTCCAGTCCCTCGATTGGTTACGAGTTCGAGGTCGCTTGCGCGATCCTCTACCTTACGAAGCGGTGAAACGGTTTAAACCGATACTATCGCGGACCACGGCATCTTTGCCCGGCTGTTCACCCAGGATCGGGTAGCCGATGGTCGTTTCGAGAGAAGTCGCCGTAAGGTCCGCAACCACCCTCGCTCTATAGGAAACAGTACTGCTTCCAGACTTCTTCGTCTGTTCGTCAGAGTGCACAATCGATTGGATTACGCCGCACTGTGTGCAGACCGTCCAGGAGCGCCAGACGGTTGACTCCTAAGGGAAACTAGCCCTAAGGCCAGAGTCCTGCACGGGCTCGCACTTCATGCGTGGAGGCCGCCGGATGGTGGTTGACCCATGAGTGTGACCAACCCTGAACAGAATGGGTCTTCGTGGCCAACGCAGCAAGGACCCATTAGCTCCCAAAGTAGGATCACACACAAACATTTTAATGTTTTAACATCACCTACACCACAGTATACCAGCTGGTATACTGTGCCTACACTACTAGAAATAGAGAGTACAAGCTCGCATTAAAAACGTTGAGTGTCGATGCGCAATAATAAAATTAAATGCTTTACCAAACCGCTGTTAATTATATATTCGTAATTTCTGGAAGTAGGCCAAGGATCTAAAACTGTGACCAAATAGATAACATATGATAGGATCGCTATGTTCACACAATGTGTTATCAGTCGCTTTGATAAGACTATATAGTATTTATTTATGTATTGGTACGCTCGCAGAATTCCAGGGTTCTTATCTCCGCATATAGCACGCACAATTTATAACCGCTTACATTATAATAAGTATTTTACGGTTGATGTACCTATTTCTTTACTTGTTTTTTTATATAAGGGAATTAGCTATGATGCCTTGTGGCTATTCGATTCCTTGCTCCCCATACAAAACAAGAAACAAAATATCATACTACTAAAACGATAAAAAAATTAATGACTTAAGATAATTGCGTTTATAGTCAAACACTAAAAAAATGTCGTGGAAAATGATAATGAGTTAATGCGATTACAACTATTTGATCGATACTTTTAAAATACGGTTATATTATGACTTACTTTAATGGAAACGGAGACATTAATAACATATATATTAAAATAGAGCACGATTTTTGAGATATGTATATGTTGGAACTTCAGCCCAACATACCCACAACAAAAAAGTAATTTCTACAGAATCGAAACCGCAAATTCGCTCAAATCTACACGAGGCAGCTGCAGTTGATTTCCAACTAAATTCGGCATTTTTTGCACAGTCAAGTGATGACTATTCGAATACACAACTACGGCTTCACCTCGCGCCCACACTACCTACACGACGGCGAAATATCAATCAAGGCGTTACGAACTGGCAACCTGCTACAGACCTTCTGAATAAATACTTCAACTTCAACTACAACGACTTTCAATAACGGAGAAAACTTCTTGATGAGAACCACCCTTTTCGCTCACAATCAATTGGAGTCTAGTGAAGGGTGGCCACTGTCACACACACATATATATATATATATATATATATATATATATATATATATATATATATATATATATATATATATATATATATATATATATATATATATATATATATATATATATATATATATATATATATATATATATATATATATATATATATATATATATATATATATATATATATATATATATATATATATATATATATATATATATATATATATATATATATATATATATATATATATATATATATATATATATATATATATATATATATATATATATATATATATATATATATATATATATATATATATATATATATATATATATATATATATATATATATATATATATATATATATATATATATATATATATATATATATATATATATATATATTTAAAATAAAATTAGTAAAAGCTACTTAAAAAGCAACGAAGGAAATCCCAGCTTGGATCGGGAAATGCTAATATTTGAATGAGATATACTTACGGATGTGCACGACTTTCGACGGTGTTTTCACGAGTTTCTCATTCAAACATAAGCATTTCCCAATACAAGCTGGGATTTCCTTCGCTACTTTTTAAGTAGCTTTTACTAAGTTTATTTTAAATAAAAACATCATCCTATAAACGGATTTCTTTACAAACCTTATCAAATATAACAATATTATACTCTTTTCTACAATTTTTCTTTATATTTTTTTAATAATATACAATTCTATATAGGTTTACCCTATTTTGATAACATTATACAATCTTTTTAATAAACTTCTCTGCCAGAAATTAAGATTGAAGTTTCTTCTTTCATTTCATTGAGCATATGGAGATTTTTAAGCTATTGCATAGCTTTAATCGCGGGCCTAGGCCAGCGCGGCGACCGAATGAAGAAATTTCTTAACGAAAATCAATGATTTTAAACTGATAATTACGTCTAAACGAGTACTGTTTACGATTCGAAAAAAATATATGTTAAACAAGAACATTTTGCTAATATTCTTAGCTTTGAATATTTTAGATTTTGTTTATATTACATAGTGTAATTAATTTGTGAAATTAGGTCTAACCGAACACAAAAACGACTGCTACGCAAATACTATCTGGCGTATTATTATGAAACCTGCACTATTTTAAAGATAATTTAATTATCTATCTTTCTATCTACGATTTTTTTCGAATAATCCGTTTTTTTTGCTTTATCGAATAAAAAATTCGCGCGCGGCGCATAATCGGAAGACGTTTAAATTATTCTGAATCATTTGCTACCGCAGCCGCAAATGATTCGGAATAATTTCAACGTTTTTCCGATAGAGCGCAGTTACTTATCTGATATCAGAAAAAAAAAATAATTATAATTGCATAAGTTGTTAAAAATGCTATGCAATAGCTTTACCGCGGCAGTCCCCGAGTGCCACACGTATTTTTTTTTTAATTTTTATTTCGATTTAATGGCTCGTTGAAAACAAACTTCGCCAATTGTATCATATTTTAAATGTTGGTATATATATATATATATATATATATATATATATATATATATATATATATATATATATATATATATATATATATATATATATATATATATATATATATATATATATATATATATATATATATATATATATATATATATATATATATATATAAATGTATATATATATATGTATATATGTATATATGTATATATATATATATATATATATATATATATATATATATATATATATATATATATATATATATATATATATATATATATATATATATATATATATATATATATATATATATATATATATATATATATAAAATCGAAGACTATCGCGGTTGTTTGACATTATAAATAGGATAGAAAACGAATTTACCGCGTGAAATTTGTAGGACCCGACGTTTCGGTGACGTTGCAGCCGCCGTTGTCTAGGGTAGACTAAAGAGCTGTCAGTCCGTTGTTTTGCGGGTAGGCCGCAAACCGCTGCCGCCACTGCGTAGGTTATAACGGTGGTGGGGGGCCGGGCTCGGAGCGCGGGAATTTTTAAAATCCGTCTTGCACACAACACTCACTGTATCCTGTTTTACGTCTTTGCGTTCGGCGTTCGGCGGCGGGAACATTTTAAGAAGAGGGTTCCACGTAGAAGAGAGTTTGTAGCCGTCATCTCTATTGAAGTTCGGAGTTCTTCTTATTTCAATGGCTTCCCGGATCATGCGAGGAAAGTAGAATTGTTCCTTGGATAGAACAATGGGATTTTGAAACTGCATCCAGTGGTTACTTCCGCTATCCAATATATGTTCGCAGATCGCCGATTTTTCTCGCTGAACGTTTTTAACAGCTTTGATGTGTTCTGTCAGTCGCGTGGCTATGGGCCGTTTCGTTTGTCCAACGTAGGCTAGACCGCAGCTGCATTCGACTTTATACACACCCGGGGTTTGCAGTGGTATTACATCCTTTACAGGCCTCAAAAATCGAGCTATATTTTGGGTCGGTTTGAAGATCGTTTTTATATCGAATCTGTTTAGCATCTTACTTATTCGATCAGTCACGCCCTTGACGTATGGTAAGAATGCTCTTGATCTGCTCGGTTTTTGAGTTTCGTCCGTATTAGATCGTGTGCGTGTCTCGTGATATTTTCCGTATCCATTTTTCCTAAGGACATCATTGACATGTTCCATCTCCTTCGGAAAATGCTCAGTGTCGCTCGCATAGATCGCGTGCTCGATTCACGAGCGACGTTTGCACTGAACGTAGATGGTAGGGATGATGGTGTGAGCTTGCATGCAAATATCTGTCCGTATGTGTGGGCTTTCGATATACCGTATGTCCGAGAGTATTGTCACTTCTCCTCGTCACTTTGACATCCAAAAATGGTAAGGAGCCGTCCTTCTCTACTTCATAGGTGAAACTGATTTTAGCTGTTAAAAACGTTCAGCGAGAAAAATCGGCGATCTGCGAACATATATTGGATAGCGGAAGTAACCACTGGATGCAGTTTCAAAATCCCATTGTTCTATCCAAGGAACAATTCTACTTTCCTCGCATGATCCGGGAAGCCATTGAAATAAGAAGAACTCCGAACTTCAATAGAGATGACGGCTACAAACTCTCTTCTACGTGGAACCCTCTTCTTAAAATGTTCCCGCCGCCGAACGCCGAACGCAAAGACGTAAAACAGGATACAGTGAGTGTTGTGTGCAAGACGGATTTTAAAAATTCCCGCGCTCCGAGCCCGGGCCCCCACCACCGTTATAACCTACGCAGTGGCGGCAGCGGTTTGCGGCCTACCCGCAAAACAACGGACTGACAGCTCTTTAGTCTACCCTAGACAACGGCGGCTGCAACGTCACCGAAACGTCGGGTCCTACAAATTTCACGCGGTAAATTCGTTTTCTATCCTATTTATATATATATATTATATATATATATATATATATATATATATATATATATATATATATATCTTAATATATATAAATTACGTGTCACGTTGTTTGTCCGCGATGGACTCCTAAACTACTTAACCGATTTGAATCAAATTTGCACACAATGTGCAGTTTGATCCAACTTGAAAGATAGGATAGCTTACGTCTTAATTTATAGTCGCGATATTATTTTATTGCAATGTCTATTATTTGACATTCGCAATTATCTGTTAGTTCCAAACGATTTTAACAGATGGCGTTATCTATTGAGTAATCCATAGATGGCGCTGCTATGTTAATAAACCTACAAACGTCATAGTCGGCCAAGCGTTATTCTAAATTCAAAATATTGTGAAGGTAATACAGTGAAATTATTCCTGCTTTTTAATTATTTGTGCTTCATTGTTCAAAACTCTTTAATTAAAATATATACATGTAAGTATTATCACATAGTTATAAAAGTGGAATAACTGCAGTATAGGAACCTCTCTCGGTCGCTATAAATAAGCGAGATATAGGCATTCAAAATTTAAATTTTAAAAACAGGCCAAAATAATATAATATAAAAATGGATGTTGGTGTATCTGTATGCCCGTTTGTCCGAGTTTAATAGACTCCGAAACCGTTTGACCGATCACCATGAAAGTTGGCATATATATGTATTTTTTCATGGTTAAGGTTTTTATATATATCCGCTTTGCTGCAACTTTCAACTAGACGGCGCTGCAGCACACCAACTTCTATACTGCTCAACCGATCGCCATGAAAATTGGTATACATTGGTATTTGAGAAAAGATATAACACGGGCAACGCCGGGTAATACCACTCGTATATATATATATATATATATGTATATATATATGTATATATATATATATATATATATATATATATATATATATATATATATATATATATATATATATATATATATATATATATATATATATATATATATGAAATAATAGGAAATTGAGTGAGTTTACGTATAAAGAAGGATTGTAGCTTAATTTTTGAGATAATTGGATGAAGGGTGAGCGTTTACTAGTTGAAAAATGGGCCCAACTTAAACCTACTCCTCTTTCCGCAAGTGAGAGGCATTCATCATTCTCGTTAACACCTAAAGCATTCCCGAATCCGATCAAGGGAATCCTTCGTCACGATGTAAGTGGCTTTTATAATTATTTACTTTATAATCATCTTATTGATCAATTCTAAAAAGAATATATACACAAAACTATCAAATATTTCAATATATATATATATATATATATATATATATATATATATATATATATATATATATATATATATATATATATATATATATATATATATATATATATATATATATATATATATATATATATATATATATATATATATATATATATATATATATATATATATATATATATATATATATATATATATATATATATATATATATATATATATATATATATATATATATATATATATATATATATATATATATATATATATATATATATATATATATATATATATATATATATATATATATATATATATATATATATATATATATATATATATATATATATATATATATATATATATATATATATATATATATATATATATATATATATATATATATATATATATATATAT
>OX155980.1:3503929-3578194 GCA_944548615.1 Micropterix aruncella
GTTTGAAGTTTGAAAATTGTTTGTAGACTATTCCGCAATAAGGCTTAACGCCGGATCCTTCGTGCACTTTTTGTATTTATTTTTAAACTGCCCCCCACTCCTCGTCGGCCCGCCGTTGTTCCTCCGGTCCCGAGAGGAGTGAAAACGCATTGGCGTATGTACTGAGAAACTCCATTTGTAAATCCGCCATACAATCCGCCATTGTAGTTGATGCGCCACACGACCACGTCTTCCGGAGCGTGCATCGGCGCGCTAGGACAGAGTTGCAGCCGTGCCGCCGCGACGCAGGGCGACAACCGGCTTGCCAGCGCGCGCAGGAACAGGCCCGGCCGTCCGGGCGACTCAACCGCAGACGAGCGCTTGGACTATCTACGCACATCGCGCGAAGAGGTGTCTTCCTCGCCGCACTGCGCTATTTCCGTGCAGGTTAAGGCCAAAAAAAATGCGATGCGGTGACCAAAGTTGATTACGTAATCAGGACGGTCACCTTCTCCCCTCCCCACGTAAACAAGCGTAAGCCTCAGCTCCAACCCCCCCCCCCCCCGTGATTACGTAATATGTAAAAAGCCCCCTAAGCGTTTTTTATGTTTTATTGATATGAATATTTATATTTTATGTTTCCTGTTAATATTTATACGGGGTGTTATTACTGCCAGAGGGCATTTTTTTGTGGGTGAATCAGTACGACGAAGTAAGCATTTTTAATATTTTTTTTTGAAAAAACTGAAAAACATTTTTTTTTAATATTTCGTTTTTTTGAAAATGTGTTTTTTTGAATTGTTTTTAAATATTATGAAAAGCTATGATCACGATGTGCTATCTAGCGGTTGGTAAATGTCGCTTATATTTTTTATTTACGACGGATTACCTACCGCTAAATGGCGTAGCGCGCTCTAACGCTTCTCAAAGCTTTTTCTTCAAATTTTCAATTTTGAAAAAATCAAAAAAATATAATTTTCCCAAAAAAAAAATATTTTTTTTGGTTTTATCCAATTTTTTTTATCAAAAGTTGCTTACTACGTTGTACTGATTCACCCACAGAGAAAAATGCCCGTGCAGTAATAACACCCTGTATATGTTACGTTTTAGTTATATTTACAAAAAAAAAAAAAAAACTAATTTGGTACTTAAACGATTTTTTGTTTTTTTAAGCATGTATGAATTTTGGCCATCTTTTTACTTTGTTTAAAATGTTTGCTCTGGAACAACTCTTTTAGTTAGGCGGCATGGGACCGATCATCACATATTAAGCGTGACATTGCTGTGGATTTCTTTATTTTTAAGTAAAATGTATTCCTTGCTACTTTGCGTATTTTAACTCATTAATGACTTATGTACTACTGTTTTGGGGAAATGCCGCAACCAGTAAAAGAATCTTTCTTTTGCAAAAGAGAGCACTGCGCAGCATGTATCAGGTAACGACTAGGACCTCATGCAAAGAATATTTCAGCAAGGCAAGGGTAATGACTATGTATTCGGCGTTCATATACCAGTGTTTAATGTATGCTAGACAGCACCACACAGAAACTGCAATTAATTCAGACATTCACACGCATCATACCCGCGGTAGCTCCCTTTTATGCGTACCCCGAATACGACTGGCAAAAGTACAGAAAAGCTACTTGTATCTTAGCATTAAATTTTATAATCTACTCCCTACAAAATTTAAACAGCTGGAGGACATAAAATTCAAAAAAAAACATCAAGGAGATGCTGATAGGCCACCCTTTCTATAATCTGGCCGAATTTGAGGGCTATGATTTTTCAAATATTGTGCCCATTTAAATTACTTATAAAAGTAGAGCCATATTGTCTGATTATTTTAAATGGTCTTATATATGTACTTTTAGTTTAAAATGCATAACGTAGATTTAATTTGATTATTTAACATTTTACTGACAATTTGAATATTACGATGAATAATTTTACTACGTATCTTTTCAAATTGCTAACTACTTCAAATATTAGGCTTCTATTTTGATTATTTATATTTATAGTTTGACAATCTAGTAGTTAATTCTTGACTACCTATGTATGTTCAGTAAAGAGTAGTAACGAGACTTACTACCTAGCACAATTATTTTGACACATCCAAGAGCGGTCTTTAGCCGTCAATTGGACACGACGAAAATGTAAATGTAAAAATGTAAAATGTGTAGATATGTTTAAACTCCGTACATTGCCATATTAAATAAATAAAATAATAAATTTCCATAAACTTCTAAAATAATGTCCTTATTGCCTATTTATATCAACGGAAAAGCTTAGCGGTATAACCATATCTACATTGGCACTGAACACGTGCACAGTTCGACTGTTGACGTTTATGGGAAGCTAAAATAGTTGCCTCTGAAAGGAAGTTTAGTCTGAAAGGATGTTTACCAAGTTTGCACGGACTTTCTTAAAATAATATTTTGAAAGGGGGGAACTAAACAAAGGAATCGCTTATCGTCTATTATGTCGTGATAATAGGATCAATTTTGAATTTGGGATAATAAAACACTTAGCCCATATTTGGTTCTCAAAAATGAAATTATTAGTATTATGTTTATAGATATTACATTACATTACATTTAAATTTAATACCTACATCTAGATGTTTTACCTACATCTAGATCTTTTTATATTATTTTTCTAAACATGACATATTAAAAGTTTTTAGTAAAATCATTTTTCAAAACATTGAAAACTTTTAAGCTATTGCATAGCTTTTATCGCATGCCTAGGCCAGCGCGGCGACCGAATGAAGAAATTTCTTAACGAAAATTAATGATTTTAAACTGATAAAAACGTCTAAACGAGTGCTGCTTACGATTCGAAAAAAATATATGTTAAACAAGAACATTTTCCTAATATTCTCAGCTTTGAATATTTTAGATTTTCTTTATATTACATAGTGTAATTAATTTGTGAAATTAGGTCTAACCGAACACAAAAACGACTACTACGCAAATACTATTCGGCGTATTATTATGAAACCTGCACCATTTTAAAGATAATTTAATTATCTATGATTTTTTTCGAAATTTCCGTTTTTTTTTGCTTTATTGAATAAAAAATTCGTGCGCGGCGCTCCATCGGAAGACGTTTAAATTATTCCGAATCATTTGTTTCCGCAGCCGCAACTGATTCGGAATAATTTCAACGTTTTCCGATAGAGCGCAGTTATCTGATATCAGAAAAAATAAAATAAATAAATAATTATAATTGCATAAGTTGTTAAAAATGCTATGCAATAGCTTTACCGCGGCAGTCCCCGAGTGCCACCCGTATTTTTTTATGTTTGTTACCTCAGAGCTCCGTCATTTATGAACCGATTTGATTTTTTTTTGTTAATTTGAAAGGATATACTTCCAGATTGGTTAAATTTTTATCAAAATCCTGTTCTGGTGATGGGATCCATGAGGAATTAAGGGAAATCCTCAAATATTATCATTTAAAATTGAAAATTGACATGTTGGTTCAGTACAGATGACAATGCAATTTTTATGGTAAGCATGACAGATTCTACACACAGGGTTGACTCCCGACGAGGGAACTCCTCAACAGTCAACAGCACAAACACGAAATTGTATATAAGCATTCAGTTATGATAGCCCGTTCTAAGTTTCTCCATGCTATGGATGCTGCACCCAGGATTGGCTCGCGACAAAGGGACTCCTCAACGGTCAACATCACAGACACGATTTTGTACATGCATTAAATTACGATAGCCCGTTCTAAGTTTCACCAAGACAGGACTGCGGCACCTAGGGTTGGCTTTCAACGGGGAAACTCCTTAACGGTCAACAGCACAAAAACGAAATTTTGTATACGCATTCAATTATGATGGCCCGTTCTTAGTTTCACCATGACATGGTTACTACACTTATACAATTTTTTGGTGTCGGTTTTTGATTTTTGTTTAAAAAATCTATTATTAAATACGTTGACACTGTCCGCTTCAAGTATTTCAACGAAAAAACTGCTCCGATGGTCCACAGTCCGGTTGGCTAGGAAGTATTTCCTGGGGTTGGTGTGTAATCGTGTTTTCTCACTCAAGTCATGTTTGATGCATGTGGTTCCGCTTGAGGATTTAAGACTTCTTCTTCTTCTTCATCAGCGCGCATTCGCCCACCGTTGGGCATACGCCTCTCCAATCACTCTCCATCCGGATCGGTTGTCCGTTTCCCTCATCCAGACAGGTCCAGCTGTCTCCTTGATGTCATCTTACATTATACGTTGCCAGTGTCAGTTTGGTTTGGCAGCCTGATCGTACCCAGAGATTCTTAGAACGCCCTGCCCCGCCGTTACCGTAACCGCTGCCGTGGCTCGGGCTAGTGGGGCTGCTGGGGACTGGGGGCCGTGGTAAGGTTGTACTGTTCATCATGATTGGAGGTATTTAGCCCGATACCCGCCACGTCGGCCACACGTCTTGGCGAGCTCCACACTTTCAGGAAAATATTTCCATTTCCTAGGTTTGTGGCAACCTGGTAGGGTTACTTAACCGCCGAATTGCACTATATTCACTAAATTTATTATTTATTGTTGAGAAAATTTCAAAATATATGTTGACGTTTAGAATTTAAATTTCGAATTCAAGACAAATCGGGGCAATTATAGCATCAGTTAAGGGTCTTATACCTCTCAATGGGTCACTCCTGAACCGACGATCCTTGAGTGTGGGCAGTTGCAATCTGCGGACGGTGAAAAAAACGGTAATCGCTTAGCTCAGGGATATAATATAAATGTTCAAGGGAAAAGGAAACGTTATAACGTCACAAAGAAGCTTATCTATAAATATGTACATGACAAACATCCCAAGACCTGGACTGGCTCCTTTGGGGACCTTCGGCTGGATACTAAAGAGGGGCCCCTTATCGTGAGGGGTCCGGCGGTCCTTTCTCGGGAATTTTTTGAAAATAACATGCCTGAAGACCACATTTCCCGCTATTTTGCCACTCAAAACTAATTGTTTAAAGGCAAGATCTTTACAAAAAATACGCTTTTCTGTTGTAGTTTACAATACATTTTTATGTTATTTTCATAACATATGAACTTGATACACACTAGAATAAATAGTAATCAATTACAAGTGGTTTATAACTTGAAAATGAGATTAAGAAATATGTTTAGATTTAGGTAACTTATAAATGCTATTAGTACTTGCATAATATTTTGTTTTTGAATACAGAAACTAAAAGTATTTATCAACCCAATTAAGCTTACTTGTTGTTCCAGGCGGTAGGTAGAGTACATTACATTACATTTTCGTCGTGTCCAATTGACGGCTAAAAACCGCTCTTGGACGTGTCAAAATAATTGTGTTAGGTAGAAAGTCTCGTTACTACTCTTTACTGAACATACATAGATAGTCAAGAATTTCACTACTAGATTGTCAAACTATAAATAAAAATATTCAAAATAGAAGGCTAATATTTGAAATAGTCAATAATTCGAAAAGATACGTAGTAAAATTATTCATCGTAATATTTAAATTGTCGTTAGTAAAATTTAAATAATCAAATTAAAGCTCCGCCATGCATTTAAAAATTAAAAGTACAAATATAAGACCAAATAAAATAACCAGACAATTATTATTAAGCTGTACCATTTAAGGTCATTTAAATGGGCAGAATATTTGAAAAGCCATGAAAAGATACGAAACCAGAAATAAATCTAGTAAAACAATAGGCCCAAATAGGATTCCAAATTTTAACCGTTGACAGAGTAAATATTTATAATAGTAAAAGAAACAGGAGTAATATAAACCCCTTTTCTGGCCTGGCCTGGCCTGTCCGGGCCTGAACACCCCACTACAAACACTCGTACCTATTAAAAAAACGATTGTCCATCTTTAATTTTGCAACCGTTAAAGTGAGATATTTTCACCAGGCATCCTTCTGCCATATTGCCATAGCGTCCTCCTCGTTCCAGTCTCATATTTCCGCCCAAACCTTCCGAACCCCCTCCCCGCCTCACCCACCACTCCCCTATTCCACCCCCTCCCTACGGCGCCACATCCCGCTCGGTTTACCGTATCCCGTTCCTGCCCCCAGCCTCCCCTACCAATGTACTCGATTGCCGCTAGGCCGGCCCCGATTGACATGTCGCTGATATCTTGATGACAAATAAATTAGATTCCATTCAATGAGGAAATCGCAGCTTAATTGGGATTGGATTGGAGAAATTTCGATCGGAAATAAACAAATCGCTCGACTTTTGATGTCGTTGCAGTTGTTTTTTACATCATTTATAAGACTCAGGAAGTGGGCTAACCTTATCACCGGTTGGCTCGGTTGCACATTACTTAGCACATTAGAAAAACGAATATTTACATCTAATTTATGCATTATTTAACCTGTGCATAGTGGTTAGGTCGTCTAATCTTACATTGTAAAGTCACCATTTTCCTTTGGGATGAAATTAACGAAATTGCATTTAAATCTGTCAATCGAATGCAATAACATGACACACTTTTACGCACATGTTACTCGCACATAAACATATAAACACTTCACAGTAGGGTTGGTTGTAAGAGATTGTCGTATGATGACAAATCCGCCCATTGCGAAATTTCGCAATAAAGAGTAGAAAACGAATAAACGCAGCAGGTGAATACGCAAATTTAGAAACATAGGTATAACGGTAATTTCGGGATGTAAATTATTTTTCTTGTGTGCTCTTGCATTTGAATGTGCATGTAACCAACACATAAATAAATACATTGATTATATTTATGGTATTAGATTGCTGGTATTAGATTATAGTACGATTTGGCAAACCTTCTGCGCCGGTGAAATGCAAGCTCAAACTAATAGCGAATTATTTATTTGGCCATCTATAATACGAGTAACATTGATTGTTATGTATAATGAGATGAATCCTTTTTTTATAAAGGACTAATAAAAACCTTATACTTTCACCAATAATAACACCTAATTATTTTATATTTTTATTTATTTTATTTTATTGGAAATATCAAATTAACCATTTACAATAAGTACAATATTAAAACAAATGGCAAAAACTTTCCTCTTTCATTCACTGGCTAGTGCTGCCCAACTGGGATATACACGTTCCAGGGCAAGCAATTTATATTTTTACATTTAAAACGAGGGTCGATAAACCAACCAAACATAATAATAATAATTTTTTAAAATATATATAATAACAATAAATATATATAATAATAAAAATTACAATATTAATAGGAAATAGAAATACTAAATACATTAGAATACTTATATACACACATACATACATATAAACACAATATATGTATGTTAAGTCAACTTCAACTTATTTTACTACATCGATCATGGCATGGATAGATAAACGCTTTTCTTGCAGCAGCCATTTATTTATTTTGCTTTTAAACAAATGACAATTGGGGCTGGTTTTTATGTCACTGCTTAATTTATTATAAAGTCTTGTAGCTATGAAAGAGTAGTGTCGCTGTCCGAAAGACGTCTTCATCCTAGGTACATTCAAATTATCACTCAGTGATAATAAAATATTAGTGCCGTCTATCGTTTTTTAAAAAAGGGCGATTATATCACAGAGATAATACCGAGAGATAGAATGCCATCTATTAGTCTATCTGAACTTTAAAGTGCGTGATTATTACGTATTAAAACCTGTATACCAAATTATAAATTGACATGTTTGGGTAAATTATATTTTTTAAAATACAGCTATAACATATGTAATTTAAAAAATCGATTTTTGGTATATGATTATTTTATACCGTATACATGCTTAGAGAGAGATGACGCCACACTGAACATAATAATAGAAAAATAATAAGTTTTGGTATTATTGCAGTATAGGAACCTCTTCTAGATTGTGGATTTTTTAACGTCACCAGACTATAATCACCATGCTTTTTCCGAATCTGCAAGAATATTTATTCGGTCTCAATAAATAGGCGAGATATAGACATTAAAAAAAGCGCCAAACCCATACATTTCTGTAGGTAAAGTTTTGTTTTATTTTAAATAATACACAAACACCTATTTGGCGGTAGGTTAGATTAGTTTTTTTTAAACAACCTTTAAAACTGAGTTTAAAACAACTTTGTTTTTTTTTTGTATGTAAATTTGGTCTTGGTAATTTACGCGTCCGAAGCTTTTTTCTTTCACATTTAGCATTACAATGATCAAATCTAGTAGTATTTCTTTATTTTTTAGATTTCTGAGAAAGGTTCCTATACTGCAATAATTCCTAAGTTTTTGAAACTATGAGCGCCATCTACACGTTGCGTTTCGTAGTAAAATCCTAAAGTCAAATCGTAGTATGACCGTTGAGCAATTTAATACACCATATCATCATAGCATATATTGAAGATTTTGACTTTTATGAATATCAAAATCAAAAACGGATTTTACCTTGTGAAGTTTGTTGCACTTGGCGATGCTACCGCCACCGTTGTCTAAATAAATATACCATTACTAAATTTATATCGTAATTATTATAAGTCAATTATTTTGATAATTTTGATTTTTTACTTAAAAAATGAGATTCCTTTATTTTAATTTCTCTAAATAGTGGTGTCATTATAAATAGGATAGAAAACGAATTTACCGCGTGAAATTTGTAGCACCCGACGTTTCGGTGACGTTGCAGCCGCCGTTGTCCAGGGTAGACTGATACGGGTTCACGCGGTAAATTCGTTTTCTATCCTATTTATAATGTCAAACAACCGCGATAGTCTTCGATTTTATAGTGGTGTCATGTACCAATAATAGGTATGTCTTGAAAACCAGGACAAGAGATATCCTGAGGATACCCCTAATTTGTAGCGTTTTTAGTTTTATTACATAGTCTTTGTCTATTTTAAGTTTCAATTTTTAATTTTGTGTTATTTGTCTATATTTTTACTTTCCTGACGACCTATCGGAAAGGAAAGTATTGTGATCGCGCTAAAAAAAAATTTTGAGATGAAGATGGGAATATATATTTTGAGACTCCCTGAGACGATTGAGACTATTTCCAGACCGATCTCTGTCTGTATGTATGTCTGTATGTCTGTATGTCTGTATGTATGTATTCTTCCAGGATAGCGCCCAGACGCTTAATCGGATTGAGCTGAAATTTGGTATATAAGCTTCTGTTAACCGTCGGAGGAACCCATTAGTTTTTGGAGTCCCTACGCCCTACGGTTGTGGTACCTCCCATACAAATTTGGGGTTCCCGGCGAAAAAATTGTTTCCGCGATAGCGCCCAGAGGCTTAATCTGTCTAAGTTAAAATTTGGCATAGAAGCTTCTGTTAACCATCGGAAGAACCTATTAGTTTTTGAGGTACTTACGACCAACGTTTGGGGTACCTGCCATACAAATTTGGGGTACTAGAGTAAAAAATGTCGTTGTTTTTTCGCACCTCCCCGGATACTAGTCAGGAAAGTCTTGGGGTGACACAACCGATTTTTTGTATTAACACCTGTTTATAAATAGTCAGTGGCTAAAAATAATATCAAGAATAGGGGCGGGCAAGTTGAATACTAGTAAAGTATGCTAAAGATAAGGTCTAAGAGAAGTGCTAAGTATAATGTATACTGAAAAGTGTACAAAAATAAAGCCCGAATTGAAGTACTTTAACATTAGAATACTTCATACACTTTATTAGGTGCATCCTGGAACTTATTATACGTACATGTGTGAGAATGAATTTCTTGGTTTAAAAAGTCACACATGATGGCCAGAATCCATTTTAAAAAAAGAAGGCATACGAATGAGAAGGATATGACGGATGTTGAAAAGGTATAAGGTTCTCGTATTCGTATGTCGGTACACGAGGTGGAATAAGGTGTGGCTCAGATACGTACCTACTTCACTCTCCCACCCTCAGTGGGGTGGGTTATTGATCGCCTGCTGAAGTGGGTTACGGGGGGATGGGGCGAATCCCACACTCTTCAGTGGCGCTGCCAACTCTATAATGAAAACCATGTAACGAAAAAATCATTTCAAATCTAATCTGACCCGTGCCCACTACGTTGTGCGGTAAAACTTTTTACCTGTGATTATGAGTGTGGTTCGGTTAGTACTGAGTGCTATGATTTATTTCCTGACTGCCAAATTGAGTTATATTTTTACTGCATACGTACCTATGTATGTATTTGGATGCCAATTTGACTATAATACCGTTATTTGTGTGTGTCTTCTTGTGGGTGTCTTATTTGTGAGCGTATTATCTCTTTAACTAGTTATGCAGTAAAATAGAATTATATGCAGTAAAATGGAAAAATCTTTTGTTTTAAACACTTGAGACGATAAATTTACTTATTTGTGAGTGTTTTCTTGTGAGTGTCTTATTTGTGAGCGTATTATCTCTTTAACTATTTATGCAGTAAAAGGGAAGGTATATGCAGTAAAATGGAAAAGTCTTTTGTTTTAAGCACTTGAGACTATAAATTTACTTATTTTGATAAGAATTCATAATTATTGATAATAAGACCAATAAACATGACCTAACGATTTAAATTATTTTTTTAAATATAAAATACTACTTTTTGTGACTTAAATATAAAAGTTAGACATATGCTGTCGCTGACTTTTTTGTAGGCATTATCAAGCTCTACAACTTTTCCCTAAAATATAATCATATATCTCTCATCGTTAAGGCAGCGTTAGTTAGAAACGTTTTCGTTCGACCGCTCATTCCCCGACTTACTTTGCAAATCCGACTACCACGGAAAAGTCTTTTTATTTTTCGGATTAATATATAGCGTATGACACTGACAAATAACGTGGCTTTCTATTGGTGAAAGAATTTTCGAAATCGGTTCGGTAGATCCAGAGATTACTGTCTACAACCCCACAAACTTTAGCTCTTTATAATATTAGTATAGATAAAGCATGTATAGTTATTATTATTATGTAACCTGTCATAACGATTTTAATGGAATGTAGTAATAAGACCCCGAAACATGTTCACATCGGTCCTGCGTAAGACTCATGGTTTAAACAGCTAAGCCGCTGAGGTATTTGTTTCGCTGGCAACGCTATTCTAAGGGGTCGGCCCCGCCCCAATCGAGCCTACCGACTACCTCCCTTCCGCCGGTGTGGGTGTTGGAGGGGGGGGGGGGTGGGGGGGTTGGAGGTGGGGATTGTAGGAGACGGGTAGATGCTGCAGACTGGAAAGTGGAAACCTCTCACAACGTGCTGCTAATGGAAAATCCCTGGAACAGGTTCAATTAAGGGCGATACACCGACTCACAGGCAATATTTCTGTGCGCACATTCGATATCCGCAATGTAGATGGCACTTTACTATGTACTTTTTACAGCTTCGTCCGCTTTAATTATCTTTAATAGGATTTCCTCCATTTTTTGGATTTTTATTAAAATGAATAAAAATCTGTTTTTTTTTTTGGATTTTTATTATAATTAAAATGAATAATACCCTATTATGTATTTTAGTAATAAAAATATTATTATTATTATATTTTTTTATTACCTATAATATTTTTTAATTATATTTTTAATTTAAGATAATGTTGTTCTTTTTTATTATTACATTATTTAAATTTTAAATATTTTATTCTTATTACTTGATTCTTGTATATTCGAACGTGGTATGGGGAAGTGATGATATATGACGTAATCTCGTAATGATGTAATCTTCTCTATCGGTTCAATAATCTTAGCAGCCACAAAAATGGACAAGTGTGAAATGACATTTTCAGCCGTACATTACCTATTTTTTTCATTTACTGACTTTATAAGAAAAACAAACCAGAGAAAGAATGTTCAAATCGGGCTACCCGTTCCTGAGTTACAAAAATTGAAAAGATTTAAATGTCGTAGCTTATAACTGTCGTAGCTTATAAGCTAGAAACTGGTCCTAAGAATCGGGAAAATGTTGTTGCGATATGTACGTCACCATTTGCGGCATCAGGAGATATATATATATATATATATATATATATATATATATATATATATATATATATATATATATATATATATATATATATATATATATATATATATATATATATATATATATATATATATATATATATATATATATATATATATATATATATATATATATATATACGGTGCATGGCTTATAATAAAACAAAGTAATCTGAAACAAAACAATAAACCTAATTCCATATTAAATTTCGCAGTTAAATAGGTTTGCCAATAAATGTTTAAACTATGAAAACCGTATATTTGCGAGGGAAATTGAAACTATAAACAAATATAAAGAAAACTAACACAAACAAAAAGCATTGTCACAATTTTTTAAACTCATTACGCGATTTGAAAAAATCTTTTGGGAATCTGGGGTCTTCCTTAACCCTCTCCAACGCCACCTAAATCAATACGAACTCCCTAAATCCCTCAAAACCGATTCCCTAAATAAATAATTTACTGATATATTTATTAAATTATATATTTAATACGTCTGTGGATAAGTATGTATTGTACCCCTAAGGGCAAGATTAGAATGACCAATGATAATATAAGAGAAAAAAGATAAAAAAGATAAATATTAAAAAACATTCTTATATATTAGTTTTAAATTGTTCAATGCTTTGCCGTCATCGACGAGAAGACTTGAGATGGCAGCATATAAAATCTGCTTGGAAATTCAGTTAGTCAAACATGCCCTTTATAAACTGGACGACTTTTATGATATTGTGTCCACAATTGCTTGATTATAAATAAGCATATTATGACTACTTTCGCACTAAGTTTTAGATTTTATTGACATTGTTTTTAATTAAGCATGTTTTAGAATTTTTCTTTTTCATTGTATTGATTATTATTTATTGTTTGATTATTGATTATTTTGTAAACTTGACTATTTTTAAGTAATCACCTCTGATTACAATTAATTTTTTTTCCTTTTAATTAATCAAAGCGGTTTTAACATCCGGTTAATTATGATTGTAAAATTTGACATGTTCCTCAGTATTGTGAAATGCTTATGGAATAAATAAAAGATGCTGATGATGACATTTACATTTACATTTACATTTTCGTCGTGTCCAATTGACGGATAAAGACCGCTCTTGGACGTGTCAAAATAATTGGTTTAGGTAGTAAGTTTCGTTACTACTCTTTACTGAACATACATAGGTAGTCAAGAATTAACTACTAGATTGTCAAACTATAAATATAAATAATCAAAATAGAAGCCTAATATTTGATGTCGTTAGTAATTCGAAAAGATACGTAGTAAAATTTTTCATCGTAATATTCAAATTGTCAGTAAAATGTTAAATAATCAAATTAAATCTACTTTATGCATTTTAAACTAAAACTACAGATATAAGACCATATAATATAATCAGACAATAAGGCTCTACTTTTTAAGTAATTTAAATGGGCACAATATTTGAAAAATCATAGCCCTCAAATTCGGCCAGATTATAGATGATGATGATGAATGATAACAAAGATAGTCATAGTCATAGTCATAGTCATATTTTATTAATTCCAAAAAGTACATACTGTGGAATACGTCATTTTACATTTTCTAGAAGTTATTACAACTTCATTACGTGTACATATACTTTTTATATGTAAAAGCAAGACACCATCGGATCAATTATAAAAATTCAATCTTACAGACTCAAATAACAAAAAAAAAATGTAAGCAACATTTTTAAATAATCTATCAATAAGTTTTAAAAATAGTCAATCAAGAAATTTTAAAATAATCAGTTAATAAACAACAAGTTTTACAATAAAATCAAAACTACGGTGACAAAATACAGAACAAATTTGATAAAAGCTAATTTATTTTTTAAAAACTAAGACGGCCTTGTCAAATTCATCAAAATTATAGAGAGCATGCATGGCTAAGTTTCTTTTTATGCATTTCTTAAATGCAACCTCTTGAAGTAATATGGGTAATATGGGTATCAGAAAACAAAACGTGTTACTTCACCATTAATCGACGATGAAGAGTAATTCTAATACATTGGATAATATTTAGTGGCTGCGTTGTATGTAGAGTTGTTACGTCATGATGTTAAACAGTTCTAGCAAACAAAGAAGCAGAGACTACGATAAGTAGGCCATGGCATGGCCCAATTTCCACGTTTTCAGCGAGGTTCCAGGGTGGAACAAGCAGCTGCATTGTATATATGAATAAAATAAATGAACGTATACATATTTTTCCTGCATAAAAACCTTACTGAATAATGCATCTGTCTGTAGCGTTCCTAATATGATTCGGTGATTTCCATTTTTAAAAAAAGTATTTTTATACTGTGTGTATATTTTATAGCTATAGATAGAAATAATCTATATATATAAAACAAAGTCAGGTTTGTTCGAACACATAACTCGAGAACGGCTGGACCGATTTTCATGGTTTTTGATTTGTTGTATTTGTCTCCGCCCGAATAGCAGAATAAATATTAAAAACAAAAATTGGAAAATTGTCGAAAAAAATAAATAAAAGAAAAAACCCATACAAAATGTAAATCCGTGTTTTTTCTCATGGTCAGTTGTACGTCGCATGTTCACGTGTCGGAAAATCATCCGCCTTATTTGTTCTTGCGCCTGATAAAAAAACAAAAAATGTCGTATATCACAAGGTGCTTCAATGAAGAGAATTAAACCGAGTGCATCCCATGCTGCACAATATGTAAATAGTTTAATTCAATCATGTCTTGCAGACACGCGATTGATATACCTACTTTTTGTACTTTTATATTTCTTTTTGTGTTATTATCAATAAAGTAGTGAACTTAATATTTATTTTGTATTCATTGTATTACTTTCGTAAAATCATAAATTAAGTTCAGCTAATCTGTAACACGACATTCATTGACTGTTAGGCGGTACGAAGTTCGCCGGGTCAGCTAGTTTCAAATATATAAGGAAATGTAAAATATATTTCAATAGAGTGATGTGGACAAAACTAAGAAAAATAACAACAAAAAAATACGTGTGGCACTCGGGGACTGCCGCGGTAAAGCTATTGTATAGCATTTTTAACAACTTATGCAATTATATTTATTTATTTACTTTATTTATTTTATTTTTTCTAATATCAGATAACTGCGCTCTATCGGAAAACGTTGAAATTATTCCGAATCATATGCGACTGCGGAAGCAAATGATTCGGAATAATTTAAACGTCTTCCGATAGAGCGCCGCGCACGAATTTTTTATTCGATAAAGCAAAAAAACCGGATTATTCGAAAAAAATCGTAGATAAAAAGATAGATAATTAAATTATATTTAAAATGGTGCAGGTTTCATAATAATACGCCAGATAGTATTTGCGTAGTAGTCGTTTTTGTGTTCGGTTAGACCTAATTTCACAAATTAATTACACTATGTAATATAAACAAAATTTCAAATATTCAAAGCTAGGAATATTAGGAAAATGTTCTTGTTTAATATATATTTTTTTCGAATCATAAGCAGTACTCGTTTAGATGTAATTATCAGTTTAAAATCATAAATTTTCGTTAAGAAATTTCTTCATTCGGTCGCCGCGCTGGCCTAAGGCCAGCGATAAAGCTATGCAATAGCTTAAAAAACAGCCAAACAGTCAGGTACCTCTAATAGTGTATCCCCTCACAAAGAAAAATGCCACATCTGAGCAACGGCCATCCGGCCCATGAAGACAGCATGCCACCAAAACAAGGCAATAAGACTCATCCCAGTATGAGAGTCACACGAGTCTCCCAAATACGTCGTCAGCGTAATATGCAGGGGCGGGCCGTGCGTTTGTGGGGCCCTGGGCTAATATTACTTGGGGGCCAGCCTAATTAATCAACTAATTGCCATTTTGCCAAAAAACTGTTTTTGATAATAATGTCTAGGTCACTAGGTACACAATATATATAAAAAGAGAACAATACAATATTTTATTTGTTTAATATGACTGACACACAAACACAACTGACACACACAAACATTTAACTTTTCACTAAAACAGACAAAACAACATTAATACTAATTGTAATAATATCTTAATTAGTAGCTTAATTAAGCAAGTAGTAATATTATTTGTAAAGCTATTTAATATAATTAAAATTTAAACAAACATTCATTACTAGTTACCTATTGACAAGGCACTAGCCTCGGTAGGAACTCAACTGCTATACATAGATGTTATTTCTATGAATAAAGATTTTAAAAAAAGGTATAGTAAAAGAATTTGTCGCTAGCGTTCCGCCCCATCCACCGAGAAATTGATACATGTAGCTTGTTCGCTGCGAATGACTGCGTTTGCGAGAAAATACACTGAAAATAAGCGGCGGGGAGACCCCCGGAATAGATGCTAGAATTTGATCTCAGGGTTGCCAACCTTATGATAGGATTTTTGAAAATTTGAGATTTTGTTTTTTAATTCTCAATATTGTCCATTATTTTCAATGGAGGCTGAGGCCCTTTATATCCACGGAGCCCTGGGCTGCAGCCCAAAAAGCCTTTGGTAATATGTCTAAGATCGGCCCCTGGTAATATGTCTAAGAAAACTCTAAGAATTTGCAAACGTTCGTTATTGGAGATTGCGGTATAAAGGATGACGCTCTTTCCATCAAAGAAGATTATCTGCCTTGAGGCTCGTTGCGATATTTGTCCATGTCGCGTACAGCCAGCAATAAATATGTTGATGCAAACGGCGTTGTTCTGTTTTTTTAGTACGATCGTGTAATTTTTTGGTGATACATTAACATTTTAGATTTGTTTGAACTCTGTTTGTAACTATCCTCAGTTGAAAATATGCTTTTAAGCTATTGCATAGCTTTTATCGCGAGCCTAGGCCAGCGCGGCGACCGAATGAAGAAATTTATTAACGAAAATTAATGATTTTAAACTGATAATTACGTCTAAACGAGTACTGCTTACGATTCGAAAAAAATATATGTTAAACAAGAACATTTTCCTAATATTGTTAGCTTTGAATATTTTAGATTTTGTTTATATTACATAGCTTAATTAATTTGTGAAATTAGGTCTAACCGAACACAAAAACGACTACTACGCAAATACTATCTGGCGTATTATTATGAAACCTGCACCATTTTAACGATTTAATTATCTATCTTTTTATCTACGATTTTTTTTCGAATAATCCGGTTTTTTGCTTTATCGAATAAAAAATTCGTGCGCGGCGCTCTATCGGAAGACGTTTAAATTATTCCGAATCATTTGCTTTCGCAGCCGCAAATAATTCGGAATAATTTCAACGTTTTCCGATAGAGCGCAGTTATCTGATATCAGAAAAAATAAAATAAATAAAATACATAAATAATTATAATTGCATAAGTTGTTAAAAATGCTATGCAATAGCTTTATCGCGGCAGTCCCCGAGTGACACACGTATTATTTTTTAATTCTCAATATTGTCCATTATTTTCAATGGAGGCTGAGGCCCTTTATATCCACGGGGCTCTGGGCTGCAGCCCAAAAAGCCTTTGGTAATATGTCTAAGATCGGCCCCTGGTAATATGTCTAAGAAAACTCCAAGAATTTGCAAACGTTCGTTATTGGAGATTGCGGTATAAAGGATGACGCTCTTTCCATCAAAGAAGATTATCTGCCTTGAGGCTCGTTGCGATATTTGTCCATGTCGCGTACAGCCAGCAATAAATATGTTGATGCAAACGGCGTTGTTCTGTTTTTTTAGTACGATCGTGTAATTTTTTGGTGATACATTAACATTTTAGATTTGTTTGAACTCTGTTTGTAACTATCCTCAGTTGAAAATAAGCTTTTAAGCTATTGCATAGCTTTTATCGCGGGCCTAGGCCAGCGCGGCGACCGAATGAAGAAATTTCTTAACGAAAATTAATGATTTTAAACCGATAATTACGTCTAAACGAGTACTGCTTACGATTCGAAAAAAATATATGTTAAACAAGAACATTTTCCTAATATTCTTAGCTTTGAATATTTTAGATTTTGTTTATATTACATAGTGTAATTAATTTGTGAAATTAGGTCTAACCGAACACAAAAACGACTACTACGCAAATACTATCTGGCGTATTATTATGAAACCTGCACCACTTTAAAGATAATTTAATTATCTATCTTTTTATCTACGATTTTTTTCGAATAATCCGGTTTTTTTGCTTTATCGAATAAAAAATTCGTGCGCGGCGCTCTATCGGAAGACGTTTAAATTATTCGGAATCATTTGCTTTCGCGGCCGCAAATGATTCGGATAATTTCAACGTTTTCCGATAGAGCGCAGTTATCTGATATCAGAAAAAATAAAATAAATAAATAATTATAATTGCATAAGTTGTTAAAAATGCTATGCAATAGCTTTACCGCGGCAGTCCCCGAGTGCTACACGTATTTTTTTTTTGCAGATTACTTGGGGAGCCGCCAGGAAATCATTAAATTTGGCGTATTTGATTTCAAAATATATAACACTCAATCGGAAGTTAGCTAGTGATCAAACTTGAGGCCTTTGTTGTTCAACTTATTTGTAAATAAAGTCTTGTAAGGAAACCTTTGTAAGTAAAGTCTTGTAAGGAAAGTTAAACTTAAGTAAGTAACTTATTTGTAAACTTTTGTAAGTAACTAAGTAAACATATTTAATTTGCAACTTATATGTATATGAGGAAAAATGTGTCTTGTTTGCTGATGATATCAAAATATTTACATTTAATGATGCCTGCGAGTTCTTCCAGCGTCATATTGATTGTATGTATGGAGCCAATCTCTTAACTTCACTTTACCAAGTTCAGTGACGACATACACGAGATCGCCGTCTCATCTCACGTACGACTATTCCATCGCTTGGTTTGTGCTTCTTAGAGTGACTGAAGTCAAGGACTTTGGAGTTTTTTTCACACCCAGTTAAACCTCAAGGAATACATTAGCCAACTATCAGGCGCGGATCCACGGGGGGGGGGGGGGGGAATTAGGGAAATTTCCCCCCCCAAAATCATTCTTCAGTTCATCGTGAGTTTACCAGATATCATTGAAGCTTTGACAAAAATAAGCCAGTGGAAGAACAAGGATACAGCAGGAAAGGCATCGGTTTTAATTTCCGCTTTAAGTAACTTTGAATTCCTTATAGGAATCTTCTGCCTGGGTGATATATTATCACTTACCCAACCACTCAGCGTCATCTTACAAAAAGAAACCATTGATCTAGCAAAAGCATCGGAAATAGTAAAATCACTAATTGCAACACTAGAGCAGCGACGGCGTGAAGTAGATGAACATTTCAATGAAATATTTGAAAACGCAAAGCAAATGGCAGAAAAGTTAGACATTGACGTTAAAAGACCGAGGACGTGCGCGAGACAAACGAGACGGGAAAATTATGCACTAGAAGATTGTCAGGACTACTACAGGGTATCTACGTTCATACCGTTAATTGAAACAGTGACCGAGGATTTAAAAGTGCGTTTTTCCCAAGAGGTACTAGATTCCTTTAATTTGACATTACTGATTCCGGATAAAGTTATACTACAAACTTTTAATCAAACTAAAGAACTGATCAAATCTCTTATCTCAAGATTTGGAAACTTGCTCGAAGGTAACAAAGAGATACAAGTTTTAAAACTGAAAGCAGAAGTTCAACACTGGCAGCAACTATGGTCTACAAAAAAAACATCCGGTGACGGTCTACCACTACCAGCTTCATCATTTGATGCACTTAAATCCTGCGATGAAGACGTATACCCAATAATACACGAACTACTTCAGATTTTCTGCACACTACCTGTAACGAATGCTAGTGCTGAACGATCGTTCTCATCTTTACGTTGCATCAAAACTTGGCTTAGAACTACCATACTAGAAAAAAGATTATGTGGCTTGGCGTTACTCCACATCCACTATGACATTGATATAAAACCAGAAGAAGTAGTGGAACGCTTTTCAAAAATAGGGCAACACAGAATTTTGATATAAAATTGTGTGGTCACATTTTTAGTTAGATTTATATAATTTTGAAATTTTGACATTAGGCGAAACTCTCTTTATGTCTTTATTCTGTCTTAGTATGTCTTTATCTCTTTATTTCTTTTAAGCTATTGCATAGCTTTTATCGCGGGCCTAGGCCAGCGCGGCGACCGAATGAAGAAATTTCTTAACGAAAATTAATGATTTTAAACTGATAATTACGTCTAAACGAGTACTGCTTTCGATTCGAAAAAAATATATGTTAAACAAGAACATTTTCCTAATATTCTTAGCTTTGAATATTTTATATTTTGTATATATTACATAGTGTAATTAATTTGTGAAATTAGGTCTAACCGAACACAAAAACGACTACTACGCAAATACTATCTAGCGTATTATTATGAAACCTGCACCATTTTAAAGATAATTTAATTATCTATCTTTTTATCTACGATTTTTTTCGAATAATCTGTTTTTTTTGCTTTATCGAATAAAAAATTCGTGCGCGGCGCTCTATCGGAAGACGTTTAAATTATTCCGAATCATTTGCTACCGCAGCCGCAAATGATTCGGACTGATTTCAACGTTTTCCGATAGAGCGCAGTTATCTGATATCAGAAAAAATAAAAAAATAAAATAAATAAATAATTATAATTGCATAAGTTGTTAAAAATGCTATGCAATAGCTTTACCGCGGCAGTCCCCGAGTGCCACACGTATTTTTTTTTATGTAATAAATGAGTATTTTACACACCAAAGTCTAATAATTTCCCCCCCCCCCAAAATGGCTCTCTGGATCCGCCACTGCAACTATCTATAACTCGAGCTTCTAGAGTTTGTCGTACGGCAATCCGAAAACTTCAATAATAGTCAGGTATGCGTATGTTGTACAACTCCATTATTAAAAGTTGCATAAAAACAAATGCAACTTTTCGAAATCGGCATGAAGATACTTAGGTATATTTTTATCGGTATATTAAGGCTCTAGATACTCTCTATAATAATTCATATTGCAAACCAATTATCTACTCAAATGAGACCTAGCAAGGGCATACGCGGCGTGATACTTCTTGTCGAAGTCAGCCGATCGATTGTGCACTCCGACTAACAGCCGGGAGAGTCTGGGAACAGTAATGTTTCCTATAGAGCGTGGGTGGTTGTTAACCTTATGGCAACTGCTCTTGAAACGATCATTCGGCCTCCCGATCCTAGGTGAATAAGCCGGGCCAAGGATGCCGTGGTCAGCGATAGATTCGGTAGTCACCGTATCACCGCTTCATTAGAGAGAAAACCGCGCAGTCAGGAGGTAGGAGGTATGCTGAAGGTTAATAACGGAGATATCCTCAAAAACTGGTAGTCAGAAGGCGAGGCTGCCCACTGGGTACCTTTGCCGGTGCCTCGCCGTAAGGCGTTGGCCTCTAGACTGTGGACTGTTTTTCGTCCCAAGTCTTCTGTGCTCACTTCACGGTAGACAGAACGATCAATTCACGGTAGACAGAACGTAACTTCACGGTAGACAGAACGTAAGTCTCCACTTACGTGGAACACCTAACACGGGATACCTGTGCTGGCAATTTGTAATTTATTTTTTAAATTATTATTGGCATTTAAAGAAAAATCAAGTAGCCTCTACGCTTCAATTTTTATTGTATAATACGGATTGAGATCCGGAACTGCAATCATCGGTATTTACATACGTGTATAGACATACACGGAAAGAATTCATATATTTTTTTGAAAACCTATGAAAATTGAGCAGTTCTTTCTCATTGTTGCATAATATCTTTATTTAGCTGCTGCATAATATCTTATTTATCTGCATTGCTGCATAATACCTGATTTACTCGACCAAAACTTAATAAACAAGGAGTAGTGTTTTTAATTTGAGATGTTTTTGTAATACTTTGTTTTGTTTCTTTTCAGGGTTACTACAAACTCCTAGGTAAGGGCAATCTGCCGAAGCAGCCGGTTATTGTGAAGGCGAAATTCTTCTCGAAAACTGCTGAAAAGAAAATTAAGGCCGCCGGCGGAGCCTGCGTCTTATCGGCTTAAGAAACGTGTAAATTATCAATAAAAAAAACCGTAGTTAGAAACGTTTAATATATAATATAGTAACTCATGCTGGAGAAAGTACGGAAGTGTTTCTTGATATTTTTGTAATTCAAACAATACGGATATTATCCATGTTTGTATCCGACTGTTTATATTTATAGATTGATTCGAGGTAAAACTGATAACCTTAGCTAACGGTGTTTTGTCGATCTTTACAATTATTTTCTTGCTTGATTGCACCATCTCACGAAAATTGAACTCGAACAAAAATCTTTACCTGATCATAAAAATTATCCAATTTGTATCAGCTCAATTTTATACTACGTTTTGGCATATAGGACTTTCTACGAAACACAACGTGTAGATGACCCTCATAGATTGAAACATCGATTAATGTTGTATTGTGTTCAGTAGCCCAATCGTCGGCGTTTTAAACACGCCGTTACGGTATCCTGTCTCAAAATAAAATAATAATACAACAACAAACGAATATTTAAATCACCTCTTATTATTATAACACTATTTACGTGCCTATGCCATTATTATTTGTTATACAGGTTTCGATACGTAATAATTAGGGGCTTTAATTTAACTAGACTAAAATATGCCATTCTAATATCCCCGTGTTATTCCAGTTGCCTTATAAGCATAGGGTAGGTGGGGGCAAGGCCCCGCAATTTTCGGTTTTTTGACAATTGTGGAGAATGAGAGATAGATTTTTTTTCACTTTTATATTGGTGTTTTAGATTAGGACCTTACCTATAACCCCTGAAAATTTCAGGCATATTCAATCATCAGTTGGGCAACCTTCGGGCGCTCCTGGGCGGTTTGCGCACCGTGCCGCGTAAGCCAATCGATTGTGCATTCTGAGTAACAGTCGGCGGAGTCTGGAAGCAGTACTGTTTCTTATAGAGCGGGGGTGGTTGCGGACCTTACGGCGACTGCTCTTGAAACGATCATCGGCTACCCGATCCTGGGTGGAACAGCCGGATAAAGGACGCCGTGGTCCGCGATAGATTCGGTTTACACCGTTACACCGCTTCGTAGGTAGAGGACCGCGCAAGCGACCTCGAACTCGTAACCAATCGAGAGACCGGAGTAATATGGTCGCAATTGGAAGTAAGGGCTTGAGTGTAAGCCCGCTGGGTAACATACTTGGTTATCTGGCGGATAAGGCGTTGGCCTCATACGGGTATGTGGCTGAACTCGACGATGGACTGTTTTGTCCAAGTCTTCTGCGCTCACTTCACGGGAGATAGAACGACTAGTCGTTAAAACTTCCTGAGGTGACGGGATCGCCCGTTGTAGTTGACAACTCTATTTGATGTAATCGGTAATTCAGTTAGACATTATCGCGGACCTTGGCGCCCTTTGCTTGTCAAGCTCACGCGAGTCGGGTGGTTAACGGATCATTTCAAACTTGAATCTGTGACCAGATTGAGGATGTAGACATGCGTTCGAATCTGTAAGTAAGGCCGCGAGGAAGCCCACTGGGTGGCACGTTCGGAGTCTCAAGGGCCGCTGACGTAGTTGGACTGTGGACACTGTTTGTCCTCTACCTTTTTGCGTCCACACCATGGGAGAGAGAATAGCAATTGTTATAACTTCTGGGCTGGTGGGTAGGTGACGTCAGGTTCCCTATCAGGACACCTACCACCGCTTCATACAATTCCAGGAAAAATACAGGAAATTCCAGCAACCAGTGCGAGGACGTGAAGTCCGTCAAGGGCCGCCATAGGTATTCCGGCGAGCTGCAAAACTTCCTACATTTACAGGTAGATGCCTTCAAGGCCTTCCAGGGCAGTCCCTCTACGGGGAGGCTTCCGGAAAGGCATTGATCCGGAGATGGTCCCAACAAAATAGACGTTATTCCTGAAAAAGCTGGGGGCAAAGGGGCAACCCCCCTTTCCCCCTCATGGGTCAACCGGGTCCTGCGACAACTGGGAACACAAAAATGGCAATCATTTTTGTCATAACAACTTGACGGCTTTTTGAACACAATGATATGCCAGGGCAGTGTCGCGTCGGTGCGTGACAGACGCGCGACGCGTATCGTTCGGTTAGTGGGCGAACGGCGCGCGGCGCGGCGAGTGAGCGGTCATTGACCTCGCCCCGAAATTGGCACGAACACGATACGCTGACATTTGGGTAAACTACTTAGAAGTGCTCGATAACGGTAAACGATACGTTGATAAAAGTCCGCATCGAAGAGTTAGCGGGTAAGGTGTTACTATAGGCTGACCGCTCTATCCCTGCGGCCACTATAGTCTGTGGGGATGCACTGCCTCACAAGGTAACGTCATCAAAAGATATATCTAAAGACTGAAGACAGAGAATAGCAAATCGAAAACATTGGATATGTATTATAATTTTGTTGTGTTGTTATTTTGTTATGTTGTGTGATCAACCGCCAATTGTATTTTATTTTTGTATGTTAGGTAATGGTAGTTTACCTATTCAAAATGTAAGGAGATTTTATTTGATAATTAAAAATTCCAGAAGTATTATAACTGACTTTTCATTTAAAATACCTAATAATATTATCCCTTTAAATTACAATATCATAGTTGGATATATTTTATTTAGGTAATTTGTTAAAATTAGGATTAGCATCAGCATCAGCTGATATTTATATTAAAAAAACAGGTACAGCATCAGCATCCGCTGATATTAAAAAACCTGCATCAGCAACAACCCTGATCCAAACTATCCAAATCTCGGTTTGTGTTTCGACCTAATGTGGCTCTGTTTACATTACTTGTAACTCGTGAACCAATGAGCAATTTTAGGGGTTGAGATTTTAAAAAATGTAAGTGATTGCTTTAGATGTTGCAACTGACGATGTTGCTTTAGATCTTGCAACTGTAGCAACTGACGAATTCTAATATGCGATAATTAGCTTTAATTGATAATTCATGCTTTTATATGGCTTTTATTGTATATTCTGAATAAATAAATTAAATACTGAAATACTGAAATACATGTGACATATTTGTGATTGTGCCATTTTTGATGATTGGTGTTTATTTACACGAATGCCCAACAACAATGAGTGTAATTTGTTCAGGGTTCATGTATTTATATTTTTCGTTTCTTTATTCCACCATCACTTCTGAATGCTTGAACCGACTTAAAAGTATGTGGTATTGTTAGAATCGTTACGTCAAGCCGAGTGTATCTAAACTGTCTGTATGTCAAATAAATAATTGTCAAAATGTCAAAATGTCAATAAATTGAGATAAATATGTCTTGTTTAGTATCAAATGATAGGTCTGATTAAGTAGATTAATAAAATATACATATATGTACTTATATGGAAAAATAAATAAACCACAAGTATTTATGGATAAATACATAATTACAAATATTTAACAAAAAAAAGTTGTATCGCTTGAGCATCGAGAGTAACCGACTGCGTGGGGCGGTTGTAGTTGGCACGAGGCTATATAAAGCGTCACGAGTAGCAGGCGATCGTCACGAAACAACTGCCGCAGGGCGGGCAACCCGGCGACACTGGTTACACTCAAAATGTCGGATCCATTGGCCCGGCTCACGTAAAGCCCCGCTAAGGGCAATTGCCCAGCGGAAGACGTCACGGGCCTTAGATAAGGCCCATCGAATGACTAATGCGCAATCGTCTTTAAGTACTGGATGTTTATAGAGATGTCAACGGGAATACTGTTTCAACGAAGATCTTTATTCTCTAAAAAATACGCTTCCAGCGCGAATAAATTGTTTCTAATAATTATAAATAAAATAGTTCATTTTTGTAACAGCAGCATGACGTTTGTAACAATACAAAGTGACACAACTTTAAAAAAATATATACAAAAATGTCCTTAACCGCGGTATAGATAACATCAGGTCAACTTCAACCTCATTTCTTAGGAGAACTACGTTTCCAGTCTCCTCCGATAAATAAGTCAGATACAGTTTTTGCAGAATGCGAAGTAATTCCCTCGCATGATTGAATCCTGTAATTTAATTCACCTTTTTGAGGAGGGTCCCGCACGGGACCTGACCATGTGTTAGGCCGGCCAGAAAATAAGCTGGCCTTGTGGCACATACTGCATGGAACGAGTAGGCCGTTTGTGAAATACTACTACAGCTGTCAACTACAACGGGCAAACCCGTCACCCCGGGACGTTTTAACGATATTAGATCGCTCTTTCTCTCGTAAGGTGAGCGCAGAAGACTTGGAGCGAAAAACAATCCACTGTCTAGTTACGCCATCTGCCCGTCGGAGGCCAACGCCTTACGGCGAGGTGCCGGGAAAGGTACACAGCGGACGGCCTCGCCCCCTGACTACCAGTTTGGAAGGCTATCTCCGTCTAGAATTAACCTTCAGCATATCTCCTGCTTCCTAGCTGGTTCCAGGATCGAGGTCGCTTGCGCGGTCCTCTACTTTATGAAGCGGTGATACGGTGACTACCGAATCTATCGAGAACCACGGCATTCTTTGCCCGGCTTATTCACCCGGGATCGGGTGGCCGAATGGTCGTTTCAAGAGCAGTTGCCATAATATTAACAACCACACCCGCTCTATAGGAACATTACTTTTCCCAGACTCCCCCGGCTGTTAGTCGGAATGCACAATCGATTGGCTGAAGCTGCACGGTGCGCATACCGTCCAGGGGCGCCGGAAGGTTGACTTC
Organism: Micropterix aruncella; assembly: GCA_944548615.1. NCBI lineage: Eukaryota > Metazoa > Arthropoda > Insecta > Lepidoptera > Micropterigidae > Micropterix > Micropterix aruncella. The sequence continues at coordinate 3,530,473 of OX155980.1, forward strand.
TAGTGGAGGCCGCTGGATGGGTGTTGACCTGTGCGTTTGACCGACATTAAACAACTGGGTCTTAGTGGTTAAACTGCAACAGGGCCCATCAGCTCCCGAATGTGATATAGTAACTAGAGTTGTCGACTACAGCGGGCAAGACCGTCACCTAAGGAAGTTTTAACGATTAGTCGTTCTATCTCCCTGGAGTGAGCACAGAAGACTTAGGGCAAAAACAGTCCACCGTCTAGTTCCGCCACAAACCCGCCCTAACCGCGAGATAGCCAGGAGTGTCACCCAGCGGGCTTACACTCACGTCCTTACTTCCAATTGCGACCAGATTATTCCAGTCTCTCGAATGGTTACGAGTTCGAGGTCGCTTGCGCGGTCCTCTCCCTTACGAAGCGGTGAAACGGTGTACACCGAATCTATCGCGGACCACGGCATCCTTTGCCCGGCTGCCAGGATCGGGTAGCCGATGGTCGTTTCAAGAGCAGTCGCCTTAAGGTCCGCAACTACCCCCGCTCTATAGGAAACAGTACTGCTTCCAGACTCCCCCGACTGTTAGTCAGGCAGATTGGCTTATGCCGCACGGTACGCAGACCGTCCAGGAGCGCCAGAAGGTTGATTCCCAGGGGAAACTGACCATGAGCCCGAGTCCTACCCAGGCTCGCTCTTCATGCGTGGAGACCGTCGTATGGGTGTTGACCCGTGAGTGTGACCAACCCTGAACAGAATGGGTCTTCGTGGCCAACTCAGCAAGGGACCATTAACCCCCAATGTGGTATAGTAGTAAGTAGGCAGAGCAGAGCAGAACATGTAGGAAGTATTTATTGTAAGTAGGTAGGTCCGTCGAGCGCGAGCGAACGCGCCGCGCGCCGCGGCGGCGACCGGCCACAAAATTGGTGAACGGGGTTATTGGGTCAATCGATGTTTAGTGGGCTCCGAGAGACGAGACGCGTGACGCAATACAAAGCGGACCGCTAGCTAGCTATTCCGCAGAAGAAGAAATCATCCTGCCCGCAGTGGGTGTGTGCGTACCACATTTTCCATGCCATGCCAAAGCCTGTGTTATTATAATAAGGTCCTAACACATATCTAAACGACCCTAGATAAACGCCCACGAAACCAGCAACACAGAACTACAAGAGCATCTGCAGGCTTGAATTATGCCGTTCCCCGAGTTAATTCATCATTTGCCCAAAGGCAATTAAACTTTATCGCACCCAAAATATTCAACCGTATTGATGACGACATAAAAAAATTGAAAGTACCTTTTTATTCAATAAAAAAATGGCTTCTTGACGATATAGCTCGTTCAAAGACAGAGAATGATCTTCTGCAAATCATCTCTTAGAAATAATATACCTGCATAAATGTGTTATAAGATAATAAACATAATGTAACATGTATGTGTATGTGTGTATGTATGTATATGTATATGTATATATGTGTATATGTATATGTGTGTGTATAAGTGTATGTGTCCTACGCTACGTCAGTAACCAGTTGTGCTTCTCCACCCAAGTCTACTCGGCCTAGCTGGGCATGCGCTGCGCATGGTCATGTGAATGTAGGTCGTCGTTTACTTCGCACCATTACTTGGTATGACCATTTTATGAATTTCGCATGTTATGTTTAAAATAAATGAATTAAAAAATATATATATCAGAAGTCTTGGAGAGAACCAATTCAAAAAAATCTTATTTAATGGCCTAGTCAAGAATCCAGTATATGGCTTAAGAGATTTGGAATTCTTATTCCAAGAGCATGCAAGGGCGGTCCCAGGGGGGGGGGGGGGTCTTATAATAAGCTCCTTATGTAAATACACTTGTTTCCATAAATGAATTATTGTATAATAAAGGGGAACTTTGTTTTATTTACAAACCGTTAAACCAATCTCATCGCCCATAACGGCGACCCCCCCCCAAACCTTAAGCCCACAACTGTGACCCCCCCCCCCCAAAATGTAAGGCTAGGACCGCCCTTGAGAGCATCCTAATGTAAAATAACGGAAAATTCATGATAATCAACTTTTCCAAAGAGCGTAATTTTGATTTTGATTTTTATTTTTATCGACGACGGCTATATTACTAGATTTGACATTTAATTTAAATTTAGATATTTTTAGTATACGCTTATCTATTTTCATGACCATCATATTATTACCTTGATAAATATGACTGCAGACATTAGGCTCTTTTTTTGATCAGCAATTTTGATTATTAGATTATTTTCTATTTATCAATGGTTTTCAAACCAATTATGGTTTACTAAAATTAATTTATATTGCCAAAACTATATTATTATCATGATAGTTAATATTCTTTAATTAATTACATTATTTACAATTTTAGAGGCAAAGACGCATCCAAGTGTAGGAAAGCCTACCTACTGGAGCAGAACTAATTGTATTGTATTGTATTGTATTTAGTACCTAGAGCATGGGGGGAGAGGGGGGTTAGTTTATCCAGGAGTCCTGGAAATTCTTGAATGGGTGATGCATGCGGATTATACACACACTGATGCGGGCTATACACATATTTATACAAATTTAAATGTCCGCCTTAGAACAGGCTATAGCATAGATAGGTGATATTAAAATAGGATCACTGGGAACAGTTTTTAGCATATCATGTTATTAGCTTATTGCTACTGGATTTTTCTCTATGATATATTAATTGGACATGTTGTCCATTTAACAGCATATTATTGTAAATTACGAATTGTGAATTAAAAAAAAAAACATGACATAACCAAAATAAAGGGTATAATAAAAAATGCTTTAACTACGTATAACTATAAGATACAGGTTTATAATCGTATGTAATTATAATAATATTCAATAATCCTCTATAACTTTCGAGTAATATTATAAGAAATATCGATAAAAACGAGGCAAAGTTACTGTATGGTTTTTAGATTGCAATTTCTAAGTCAGTTGATAAGTTGATGAACCTCATTAATTAGTACAAAATCTTTCATATTACATTAGCTTTCCATTAAAATTTACTAAAACACTGCAAAAAAATATAGAAATACCTACAACAAAAATATTGATATTTTGCTGAATTTAAAGTATTAATTTAAAACGTTCTTCGAATATTGTCCTAAATAGGCTACATTACTTTGAATTGTAATGAATTGAATATACAATTGAATTTACTAAATCAATCCAGAGGTTGAAATATTTTACATAGAAAGACACAGGGCCAATGTACGTATAATAATAATAATAATAATTTTACCATACCAAGGAAGCCCGTACCAAGGAAAACTCTATGTATGGCAAAGATTTATTCATGTGCACATAATATTAAAATGAAAAATACAAAATATGATAAAATATTAAATTGATAAGCGAATTAAAATTAAACTTATAATTAAATTTAAAATATTGATATAGTATGGTCATGGAAATAAATATTAATATAAAAAGTCGTAATATGAAGTTTGTAGAACAAATAAATAAATAGTACTAAAATATAAAGTGTAGAGCAATGTATGACAATAATAATAATAATGCAGACCTTTACTTTAAAATATGACCTATTGCCTTTTCCACCTCATTTCTACCAAGTTGAAGTAACTGTTGTGTAATTTTAGATTTTAGTATAAGAAAATACTCGGGTATTTTTTTAACTACAAAAAATTGATCAGTCAATAGCCCAATTTATTTAGCCTATTTAGATCTATAGTTTTACTAGATTTATTTCTGCATCTCTAGCTTCAAAATATTTATAATATAAATCCATCGACTATTCCTACCTCCTGAAACTTGGGGCAAACGTGTTGCTTCAACAAGTAGGCGATAACAAGAGAGATAAAAATACGTGTGGCACCGCGGACTGCCGCGGTAAAGCTATTGCATAGCATTTTTAACAACTTATGCAATTATAATTATTTATTTATTTTATTTTTTCTGACATCAGATAACTGCGCTCTATCGGAAAACGTTTAAATTATTACGAATCATTTGCGGCTGCGAAAGCAAATGATTCGGAATAATTTAAACGTCTTCCGATAGAGCGCCGCACACGAATTTTTTATTCGATAAAGCAAAAAAACGGATTATTCGACAAAAATCGTAGATAAAAAGATAGATAATTAAATTATCTTTAAAATGGTGCAGGTTTCATAATAATACGCCAGATAGTATTTGCGTAGTAATCGTTTTTGTGTTCGGTTAGACCTAATTTCACAAATTAATTACACTAAGTAATATAAACAAAATCTAAAATATTCAAAGCTAAGAATATTAGGAAAATGTTCTTGTTTAACATATATTTTTTTCGGATCGTAAGCAGTACTCGTTTAGACGTTGTTATCAGTTTAAAATCATTAATTTTCGTTAAGAAATGTCTTCATTCGGTCGCCGCGCTGGCCTAGGCCCGCGATAAAAGCTATGCAATAGCTGTTGTATACAAAAATAAAATATTTAGTACAAGTAGATTTAATAGCGGTGGAAGAAGTAGATTTTGAGTAAAAAGATCTTCAAAACGGTAATGCCTGGTGAAAATCAAAAGACGAAACTGTTGAAATCTCCTTCGTTCGAAACTATAAATTTGTAAGGCGAATATCGAAGAGAGATTCAGATTGAACAAAAATTTGAAATAATAAATTTGAACCATTTTTACTTTGATTATAAAAGCGTAATCCTAGTAAAAGACAACTTTTTTCATTACATATGCTAGGCATAATAATTGTAAGCGTTTCCTCTAATTATTAAGCTATTGCATAGCTTTTATCGCGGGCCTAGGCCAGCGCGGCGACCGAATGAAGAAATTTCTTAACGAAAATTAATGATTTTAAACTGATAATTACGTCTAAACGAGTACTGCTTACGATTCGAAAAAAATATATGTTAAACAAGAACATTTTCCTAATATTCTTAGCTTTGAATATTTTAGATTTTGTTTATATTACATAGTGTAATTAATTTGTGAAATTAGGTCTAACCGAACACAAAAACGACTACTACGCAAATACTATCCGGCGTATTATTATGAAACCTGCACCATTTTAAAGATAATTTAATTATCTATCTTTTTATCTACGATTTTTTTCGAAATTTCCGTTTTTTTTGCTTTATTGATTAAAAAATTCGTGCGCGGCGCTCCATCGGAAGACGTTTAAATTATTCCGAATCATTTGCTTCCGCAGCCGCAAATGATTCGGAATAATTTCAACGTTTTCCGATAGAGCGCAGTTATCTGATATCAGAAAAAATAAAATAAATAAATAATTATAATTGCATAAGTTGTTAAAAATGCTATGCAATAGCTTTACCGCGGCAGTCCCCGAGTGCCACACGTATTTTTATATTTTTTGAGGTATTGCAGTAGGATTTAGATTGACGGCTTTAGCACAGGTTGTACTTTGTGTACCAAATTTAGATATAACAAAAATAATATAAATATGCATTGTAAACGTAAGTAAACAACAAAAGGAAAACCTAATTTTTGATATTGGGCTCGATTGCGTTTCTTCGTGAACTAAAATCGGAAATTAGTCCGTGTGAACGAGACAGGGCAATACGCTAGAGCGGAGTGTGAGATGACCGGTTGTCACTTTTTCGCATTAAAACTGCGCGCCAAGGTCAAATCTTACACCGCACGAAATATGCTCGAATTTATTCGGACGAGTATAAGTTCAACAGGTAGTATATATTGACGATCGTTCATTTCTTATACCGCTCTAACGTATTGATCTGTCTTGTTCGCTTGGACTAATTTTAGTTTTAGTTCACAAAGAAACGCAATCGGGCCCATTGACTGTACTCAAATATTTCTCAAGTATGTATTTTCCAAAAATTTCGAAAGGGAGTACCCCCGGATAGGGGCTCCAAAGGAGCCACTCCGGTCCTGCACACAATCGCTAGATATAGTCTTTTTGGGTTAGTAGGGCGTAATGGGGCTATTAAGGAAGTTGTACCTACAGCAGAGACAACATATTCAAACTTCTTCGATCGCAAATAGCAAGCCAGTGAAGTGGCTCGCAAAAGCAGCATGATCGACTTTCAGGCAGATATTTTTCAGACGCTCCAGAAAATTCAAATTCAATATTTCAGTTCAATTATTGATGTTGTTGATTTTATTCATTTATATTCAGGTATATTTTTAACTTGACATATCATTTCGGAAATATTATATTTATGCAGTGTATTTTTTTCTGTGTTCTGAAGTATTTCCATTGAAATGCAATAAATAACTGTGTTTTTAAAATACTTTAATTTTCAATTTTAAATAAATGATATAACTTAGGTACTTATAAGTGATAACTACCATTTTATTATAATGTTACCTACAATTCGCCAAATCTCTTATCGCATGGTTATTTTATAGGTTGTTTCGTTTTGGATGCTGCCAAACTTCTTTGTTTGCGCATAATGAGAGAAGTGACGCTCATGGCCATCTAGCGATAGCGCTCCACAACTAGATGCAATCACACTCTCGATACTCGGAAGTGTGCTGCCACCAATGTAAAGATAGCGGTAAAATCGCATCTATTGTATTTTCTGTCGCGTTGCGTAGTAGTTTCGACGACCGCGTTCAGATCGCAGAACGTCGTTTTTTGACCCAAATTGCACTTTGATTATTATTTTTATAGGTTGCTTATTTTTATAGGTTGTTTCGTTTTGGATTCTGCCACACCTCTTTGTTTGCGCAAAATGATAGAAGTGACGCTCATGGCCATCTAGCGATAGCGCACCACAACTAGATGCAATCACACTCTCGATACTCGGAAGTGTGCTGCCACCTATGTAAAGATGGCGGTAAAAACGCATCTATTTTATTTTCTGTCGCGTTGCGTAGTAGTTTCGACGGCCGCGTTCAGATGGCAGAAGCGTCGTTTTATGAACCAAAATGCACTTTGATTTACTTGGTCTACGTGTTGCGTCGCTTGACAAGGCTGTTTGGAGGACTCTGAGCCAATGCCGGCGCACTCACCTGATTCACCATTCACCAGCCAATCGTCGTTAGTTCAGTCCGCTGACTTCATTAGCGCCGCGTTGCCGTGAGCCGAGGCATCATCAAAAAGCGATTGTTTTGCGCAATTACAGGTATGTGATATAAAATTTTCCTAATTAGCAGTTTTTCGAGCGATTGCGTTTGCCTTTTCCCTCTGCTCCATGTCGATGTTTTATCGCGTTCACAATCTACTATACATCGTGACGTCACAGACTGGAGAGTGTTGCAATATTTTCACAATGTAGTTGATCCATTGCGTAGGCGCGACCATAATATAACCGGCGATGCGACCTTATTTTATGGCTTTAAAAAATACTGGCTTTTACTTTGGACGTATTCTGGTTCTGCTGTGTGGAGGGTAGCCCTGTGGGACGCTCTTTCTTACGGGTGTAGGGTAAGATTGGGAATAGTGCTTTACGATAAAATGGTAAATATGAAAACTATCACGATTGTATAATTCGAAATAATTAATAAAAAAACAATTACTTTCGTATTCAACATTTTTTCGAAAATTTACTCAAGCTGCACTTTCTACGATACTATGATCTAACAATATACTAAGTCTCTTGGCACTGCGATTTTATTAATAGTAGCATTGATTTTATTACACTATAAAATCAATGATAGTAGGTAAGTATTTTGCATTGGCGTTTTGAATGGCTACTCTTACAGAACCCTTCCCTCCGCTCCCCAAAATCCATGGACAAAGTGTGAAACATTAATGCATGCTTACGTCCATCTTTTCTCTATTTACGGCGACTCCGGATAATTAAATTTTTATTTATTTTTTATTTCTTTTTTATATTTTGCATTTCTTAAACTGCAGTACAGTATTACATTATCAATAGAGGCACCATTGTAAATAGTAGCTAAAAAGAGTACCGCAGCCCAGTACTTTTTCAGATCAACGCCAATGAGGAGTTGCTTTTTTTGGAAGAGGATCAATAGCCTACTCTGTTGCCTACAGTATCCTTAGATGACATTATGCGAAAAGGGCCTTATAAGATTTACTCCCATCCAAGCTTGTAGGATGGTGGTGTCGACTACAACGGCGAACCCGTCACCCCAGACTGGTATAACGATATATATCGTTCTTTCAGCCGTGGGATGAGCATAGAAGACTTGGGGACAAGACAATCTACTGCCTAGTTCACCAGCAACCAGTTAGAGTCCAACGCGGCACCGGGAAAGGTAACCAGCGGGCAGCCTCACCCCCTAACTACCAGTTTTGGCAGGATATCTCCATCTGGAATTAACCATCAGGATACCTCCGTCCTCCTGACTGGTTACGGGTCTGAAGTCGCTTACGCAACCTCTACCTGTTGTATTACAGCGGTAATTCAGTTTGAATTTATCACGGACGAGTGGCCGAAGTGGCCGAGAATATCGAGTAGCCCAAGGTCATTTCAAGAGTGGCATGACATCAGGTGAAACATCCACCCCCGCTGCTTAGGAAACAGTGTATTTCCATAATTTCCAGACCCCTTCAGCAATTAGTCAGAATGCACAACCGATTGGCTTCGCCGACCGGTGCGCAAACCGTTCAGTGGCGCCGGAATGCAATTACGCCGGGAGAGACCGGTCCACCAACTCTGAGGCCTGAGACACCTTCCACTCGAGGAGGCTTCTGAACAGGAGCTGAATCGTGAGTTGAGCCGATCCGAGAACAACATGGTTCTTGTGGCCCAAGCTGCACGAAACTGTTCACCATCCAAGCTTGCAGGCTGGAGTTTCTCTCTGTTTTACTTAATGCCTTGCTTTACTTAAAGTATTTCTTGCAATGAATATGTGTACGCAATCTCCTAGCGGTGACATGATACCTGGGAACCTCCATATCTGATGAACTTCAGTTTTATGATTTTTTTGAAAAATATAGGCATTCAAGTTTCGACGGATTTATCCGTCCTCCCGTCACGGTCCGAAGTCGCATGCGCGTCCTTTACCTAAGGTTAGCGGTGGGAGCTATGGGTGGGAGCTAATGGACCCTTGCTGGGTTGGACACTAAGACCTATTCATTAGTTCGGGGTTGTTCTCAGTCACGGGTAAACATCCACCCGGTGGCCTCCACGCATAAATTGCGTGCCCGGGTAAGACTCTGACCTTAGGGCTAGTTTCCCCCAGTAGTAAACCTTCTGGCGCTCCTGGACTGTCTGCGCGCCGTGCGGCGTAAGCTAATCGACTGTGCATTCTGATTAACAGACGGGGGATTCTGGAAACATTATTGTCTCCTATAGAGCGGAGGTAGTCGTTGGCCTTTCGGCGACTGCTCTTGAAACGACAATCGGCTACCCGATTCCGGGTGAAAGCCGGACAAAGGATGCCGTGGTCCGCGATAGATTCGGTTTACACAGTTTCACCGCTACGCAAGGGAGAAGACCGCGCAAGCGACCTCCAACTCATAACCGGTTGGGAGATCAGAGTAATCTGGTCGCAACTGGAAGTAAGGGCGCGAGTGTCAGCCCGCTGGGTAACATACCTACTTAGCTATCTCGCGGATAAGGCGTTGGCCTCTTACGGGCATGTGGCGGAGGTTAACGGCGGACTGTTTTGCCCAGTCTTCTGCACTCACCTCATGGGAGACAGAACGATCATATTTCGTCAAAAGTTCCTGAGGTGACGGGTTCGCCCGTTGTAGCTGTCAGCTCTAGTTGATGTTGGCGGTAATTTAGTTCAAATTCAGTCGGGATCGGCAACCAACAGGTCGTTTCAAGAGTAGCTGGCCATTTCAAGATATTAGATCAACATACACCCCCACTACTTAGGAAACGTATTTCCATATTTATTCGTTATACGCGGGAGTTCACACTCGATTGGCTGACGCCGCACAATGCGCAAACGGTCCACCAGCGCCCGAAGGTCAGCCCCCAGATGATCCGATCCCATATCCACGACACTACCGCGACATTCCATCGGATCATCTTCATAATACTAAGGCAATGAAAATCCTTTGTCTAATCCAGGAGTAGAATTGAGAAATAGAGAACTAGCTGAAGAACTAGCTGAAACCCATCGAGATCGACGGTCAGTTTATCGATACTAATGTTTCAAAAATAAACGGAAACATACGTCCTATTTATGTACTAATAATATTTATTTGGATTAATTCGATTACGTAGCAATAATCGACGAGCGACGCGTACGTGATATGACGTGTGACAGAAAGTAAACAGAAAATTTCGCGCCAACTCAGTTTGCTTTAGTAACTACACGCTAGGTGGCGGTGAAATGATTAAAAAAATAAAATAAATGTTTTCAAGTATATTGAGAAAAAAAACGGTTTTGTCACCCCTAGACTTTCTCCGCAAGCAGACAAACCCCCAACCCTCCCTCTCTCACTCTCTCCCCCTTCTCTCTGCCAACCCCCCTTTTCCTACCCCCCTCTACAACTCCCCCAACCCTCCCCCTCTCTTTCTCCCCCTTCTCCCCCCAACACCCCCCTCTCCCAACACCCACCCCAATTCACCCCCTCAACCCCCTAAATACCCCTCCTCCCGCCCACACTTCACCCCCTCTCTTCTACATTCCCTCCCCCGCGCGGAAATCCAGCAGATAAAGCTATCATTTTTTATTTTTCTTCTTTGATGACACATCTAGAGACCAAGAGCACCTCTTTAGACACCTCAGCCAAATTTTTATACCCAGCCGTTCTCTCAATATGACCGTTACAGGAAAAAAAACACGTTAATGTATAGATGCTAGACAATGACAATGCGTTTAAAAACAATTTTATCTCTTATGGAACAAAATTTAGATACGGAAAGCAAAGCGAGATAATAACATTATTATTAGATATTGCTGTAAAACTTCGTGACAAATTTTAGACATTTCCAAATTTTGTTATTCCATAGCAACACGGTTTTCACAGTTAGTCGACACAGGTCTTTCTCTATACTTTAATTATAAGGTGAATCTCGGAATGCTCACGAGCAAGTCGACGGCGTTTTCAAGGACTTCTGAAAAGCCTTCGACAAAGTGAATATCTCCCTGGTGCTTGATAAACTAGGTCGACTAGCTAGAGTATATACATGGTGCCTTATTACGATTTGGAGAGTTAATGGGCCCTTGCTGAGTTGGCCACGAAGACCCATTCTGTTCAGGGTTGGTCATACTCACGGGTCAACACCTATCCGACGGCCTTCACGCATGAAGTGCGAGCCTGGGTAGGACTCTGGCCTTATGGTCAGTTTCCCCTAGGAATCAACCTTCTGGCGCTCCTGGACGGTCTGCGCACCGTGCGGCGTAAGCCAATCGACTGTGCACTCTGACTAACATCTTGCGGTGTCGACTACAATGGGCAAGCCCGTCACCACAGGACGTTTTAACGATTAGTCGTTCTATCGCCCTGCAGTGAGCGTAGAAGACTTTGGACAATAACAATCCAACGTCTAGCTACGCCACAACCCGTGAGAGTCCAACGCCTTACCGCGAGTTAGCCAGGAATAAACCCGGCGGGCTCGAGATACTCGCGCCCTTACTTCCAATGTGACCAGATTTCTCCGGTCTCTCGATCGGTTCCGAGTTCGAGGTCGCTTGCGCGGTCCTCTCCCTTAGGAAGCGGTGAAACGGAGTACTCCGAATCTATCGCGGACCAAGGCGTCCTTTGCCCGGCTCTGAACCGGGATCGGATGGCCAATGGTCAATTCAAGAGCAGTCGCCGTAAGGTAGGCAACCACCCCCGCTCTATAGGAAACAATACAGTTCCCAGACTCCCCCGACTGTTAGTCGGGGGAGTCTGAAAGCAGTACTGTTTCCTATAGAGCGAGGGTGGTTGCGGACCTTAAGGCGACTGCTCTTGAAATGACCATCGGCCATCCGATCCTGGGTGAACAGCCGGGCAAAGGACGCTGTGGTCCGCGATAGATTCGGTAAACACCGTTTCACCGCTTCGTAAGGGAGAAGACCGCACAAGCGACCTCGAACTCGTAACCAATCGAGAGACCGGAGTAATCTGGTCACAGTTGGAAGTAAGGGTATGAGTGTCGGCTCGCCGGGTAACATTCCTGGCTATCTCGCGGTTAAGGCGTTGGCCTCTTACGGGCTTGTGGCGTAGCTAGACGGTGGACTGTTTCGTCCTCAAGTCTCCTACGCTCACTCCAGGGAGATAGAACGACTAATAGTTAAAACTTCCTGACGTGACGGGTTCTCCCGCTATAGTCGACAACCCAAGTTGCCTTATTACGATGTTGAGTTGAGACTTGACTGTAAGATATAGCATATAACAATAAATCCGCGTTTGTATACATTTCAATTTACCGGCAGAGGGAGAGTATTGTGAACGCACTTCTATGTGTCTGTGTGTTTGTGACTCTGTGTGTATTCCTCCACGATAGCGCGTAAATGCTTCATCCGATTGTGCTGGAATTTGGATATGCAGGCATCATTTGGTCATGGCAAGAGTTGAAAATATTGTGGTGAAAAGAAAGCCTTAGGGGTCTGACACACTGGGCCTACGTACGCAACGTACGCAACGTACGATAACATCTGACCCTTGAATTTAGATGGAAGCAGACACACTTATACTACACAACGTTGTGTAGGGTAATTGTGTCTGCTTTCATGCAAATACAATGGCCATATGTAATTGAAGTTGAGTTCGTTGAGCACGTCGGACCTGTGTGCCAGACCCCTTATCCTCTTCTGTCCGCCCTTAATGCTACATACAAGCTGAGGATTGAGCGTATTCAAAAACGATTTATAAGTCATCTAAATTTCCGCTTATTTTCCAACGGCTTGTCATACGCTGAAGGTCTGCAACGCTATGACATTAGAGGACTGGCGAGTAGTATCAGATATGTCGTTTCTACATAAAATTGTTCATACTGGGTTGAACAGTCCATACCTCCTGAGTAGGGTGAGCATACGAGCGCATTACCGACTCGCACGAACTTTTTACGTACCAAGGTATGGTTCCAATTCGTTATTCCCGCGCGTTATGCATGCATACAATGTCTGCTATATTTAACCATCAAAATAGTCGATCCTTTGAAAAGCTGATTATCAGATCGGGTTGAATTAGCATGCACATACAAGCACTCACAAGCTTATTCGCACTACAGATACACACACCCACACACATACATACACGCACAAACACATACACATACACACGCACACATACACGCTCTCCATCACACAAACACACACCAACACCTATAAACTCGCACATAGCGATTTTAACTGTTAGTTTTAAATTCTTTGTATTGTATTGTTTAGCATATTTTGTAATCCTTATATAGCAAATAATTTAAAACATCATTGGCTTTACTACTGTTATATATTATGTTATATATTATGTTATTTTTTTATGCTGTATGTTTTTAACTAAAATAAAATAATAAATTAATAGTAAAAAAAAAAACACTAAAAACACGCTTTTGGGCTATGATACGATATTCACATACACACGGCTATGATGAATACCAGTGCCTATCTTCCGGCTTTATCATCAGACCTTGAAACCTAATCGTGGTCAAAGTTCATTCCAAGACTTTTCTAACAAGTCCAAACACGGCTACGATACGATGTTCCATCATGAAGTTCCAGTTCATATCTTCCGACTCCATAATCAGATCAGTTCGACAGTACCATATTATTGTATTGTCATCAGAACTACATACAGCTGCCAATTTTCATGATCGTAGCATCCTTGGAAGATGGTTAAATTAGTTACCTTAGATTCCATTACATAGTTAGTTACATACAGGTCGACCTAATAAAAGCGTCTTAAAAATAAAATATATCTTTATGTCATTTTTAAAGTTGCATTTTTTATCCCTATTTGTAGGTGTCTTAAATAATGGAAGGAAAATATCCAGGAGGTCCACCCGACCCGTATCAGGGGAGCAGTGGACCCCCCCAGTACCCCCAGTACCAGCCTCAGCCGGGGTATATTCCGCAGCAGCCAGGGTTTGTGATGCCGCAACCATCGCCGCCAGGTGCCATGTACCCCCACCTGGATCCAAATCAACAGCTTCCGGATCATGTGCATCCGCTTCCGCCACCACCTTACTCGGAAACTCCGCAACAACAGCCGCAACAACAAGGTTAGTTTTTTACACGAGGATTACAATGTTGGACTCGGAGTAGTTTTGGCTTGAGTCTACCAGTTTTGGTAGGATACCTACCAGTTTTGGTAGGATATCTCCGTCTATAGTTAACCTTCAGGATACCTACCGTAACCGTTCTCCCAACTGGTTACATGTCCGAAGTCGCTTACACGGCCTCTACCTGTTGTATTACAGCGGTAATTCAGTTTGAATTTATCGCGGACCTGTGCGTCCTTTGCCTGTAGTGCCACACGGGATCGGGTGGCTCAAGGTCATTTGAAGAATGGCATAACAGCAGGTCACGCTGCTTAGGAGACAGTATATTTCCATAGTCTCTAGACTCCTTCAGCAATTAGTCAGAGTGCACAACCGATTGGCGTCGCCGAACGATGCGCAAACCGTCTAGTAGCGCCGGAATGCAATCCCACTAGGAGAAACCGGTCCACCAGCTTGTTAGGCCTGAGACTCGAGTCTTACCTGGGGTAGCCTTCCGCACGAGGAGGCTTCTAATAGGAGCTGAATCGTGAGCTGAGCCGATCCGAGAACAAAATGGATCTTGTGGCCCAAGCTGCACTTGATTGGAATTTAACCCCCCGAAATCCGGCGTATTTTCGTTTAATTGTACGGGTGAATTAAGTTTGGTGCTTGCCGCGCGCCCTCCCCCGAAACTGAAGTCTTCGTTGTATAAGGTGTTGGCTATAATAAACGCGATAATTAATTTGCATTTGTTTTTAAACTTTTTTGTACTCTTCACCTCGATTTAAGATATTTTGTAATATCAACTTTAATAATCGCGCTTTTCAAGTACGATTTTAAATTTCTTCATTTGACACCCACCAATTAAAATTTTTATTTAATAAACTTGTAAACCACTTAAGATATTATGAAATGACTTAATAACAAAGCTAGAGGCATTATTCTCAATATGCTTAGATTTTTTTGGTTTTCCTTTCTTGCATTAATAACAACGGATCTATGAAGAATGAAATTTTCAGATTTTAACATTTTTGATTCACAAACCGCTGAAGATGTCGAAAAGTGACGTAAGCTAGAGTTATATGCAATGTCCTCATTATTCTAAGTCACATTTATTGATTTTTCTTGGACCAGTAATAATGGATTTATGACTTTTTTAAATATTAGAAAGACCGTTATTTTGAAACAAAATTGTTTATATCTCTATCAGCTTCTCAAATATTAGCATTAAAATGAACTATTTATCTTCGTAATTTGGTGCTAATTGGTCGTATAGTTTCTGAGATATAGCGGGTAGACATAGATACAGCACGAACACACACACACATACAGATACACACACACACAGACACACAATCACGCGCGCGGCGCACACAACTCCTCTCCATTTTAGGATTTAAGGGGGAAGCCTGGTTTAGAAGGCCAAAAAAACATTCTTTCCATGTTTTTTTTTCATTTCAAAAAAACATTCTTTCCATGTAGTTTTTATAAAACTCATAGTTTTAATCTGATCAGGAACCTTTTGTATCAGTTTGATTAACATTTGAAAAACATTTTATTAAACTATTTTTGAGACATTGAAGTGCAAATATCACAGGGGATCAGGTGAGCAACAGATCATTTCTAAGCATAGATGACGTTAGGCCGACAACTACCCCTGCTGCTTAGGAGACGTATGTTTGCAGACTCCACTGGTTATTCGCCGGAGTGCACAGTCGTTTGGCTAACGCCGCACGGTGCGCAAACCGCCCAGTTGCCCCCGAGGTGTTCCCCAGTACCGGTACAGCCGCAAACAGAGTTCGTGGATGCTACCGAATGTTAGCTGAATCCTGAGTTTGGCAGACCTTAGAAAACACGGTTAGGCCATCAGGCCCAAGCTGCGAGAACTATTAGAAATCAAAGTGGCCAGTGAGAAAACGAGGCAATATTGCGGCGGGAGACGCAATATTGCCTCGTTTTCTAAATTTCCTCTTTTAGCTGGGGATTTAGTGCAACAGTTTGTATGGGAACCCTGCATTTTGTGATTAAAGGCTCATACTTGGCACAATTGTTCCTTAGGTGGTCCTGAGTGGATTTAGACCGGGAGCCATCGGGGGCCACCCCGCGGGGGGCGGGGGGAGGGGGTGGAAGTTTGATTCCGCCGCGCGTCACTTTGAGCCCTTTATCTCTCGGACTATAGATACTAGGGCAAGTGGGATATCATTTTCGGATAACTCAATAATAACGAATTCATTTCTGGAAGAAAAAAAATACCGGTCCATAGAAAAAATATGAAATAATTGGTAACATCCAAAAATCATTTACATCTTTTTTTTACATATTCAAAGTTTACTTTTTAACCATAAAAGGTATGGGTATTCAAAAAATATATTCCAAAAGCCACACTTATCCTTATTACACCAGTATATATTTTATTGGACTGCCATGGTAAAAAATGTGTGAAAAAAATATAATTCATCGCACGGCAGAACGGTGTATTACGCCTGCTAAGTAGATACGGGCATCGAGCGAAGTTTGATAAGTACTTTTAGGATTATTTAGTTTCTGCGATAAGTTAGTGAGTTAAAAATAACAAGTACAATAATTATAATTACTTTAATAATTATATTATTATTGTTTTTTCCTATTTATTAAAAATAATTTATCATTCACACACCGTACCTGATTATTTGTGCTTAACATATCTTAAATACTTACGTAAGTATAATTTTTTCTGTAATCCCAACTATTTCGTCGAAAAAATAATAGTAAGTAGTATATAAAAGTACATAGGTACCTTCCCATACCTGCTTGATTACATAAGGGAGGGCATTTTACCATACGTTATAATGCTTTGAGAAATCCGTCAAGCTTCGGGGCGGTGCGGGCACTACTCGCTCTTTTGAGGTGCCCCCGCCGAACTGAGGTGCCCACTCAGTTCAGTATATAGAGTTGTCAACTACAACGGGCGAACCCGTCACCTCAGGAAGTTTTACGATTAGTCGTTCTCTCTCCCGTGAAGTGAACGCAGAAAACTTGGACAAAAGAATACACCGCCAAGCTCCGCCACATGCCCGCAAGAGGCCAACGCCTTGCTCGATTGGTTACGAGTTCGAGGTCGCTTGCACGGTCCTCTCCTTTACGAAGCGGTGAAACGGTGTATACCGAATCTATCGCGGACCACGGCATCCTCTGCCCGGCTGTTTACCCAGGATCGGGTAGCCGATGGTCTTTTCAAGAGCAGTCGCCGTAAGGTCCGCAACCACCCCCGCTCTATAGGAAACGGTACTGCTTCCAGACTCAGTTCAGTAGTAAACAGTGAAAGAATTTGTCTGCCGTGCGGAGCTCTTTGAAAATGTGTAAATTTTGGATCGAAAAAGCTATCGCAAGTTTACGGGGATGGCTTTGGACCAAGCACATGAGCAAATGAATACCATATTAAAATAAGACCTATTTTTACACGTAGGTAGGACCTATTTTTACACTTACATTCATCGTTACGCTAAATAGTTTGTGATTAGTTCTTCATTATACAACATAATATTATTTTACACATCACAGAATTGATTGGTTTGACTGAAAACCCTGACTAAGCGGCTTCTCGCTGGACCTGCATTGGTAGATACCGTTTATAATTTTTTGTATTTTGATACTGAGAACAGCGCAACAGATGAATACGGCAGCCATCTTTCTGACACTAACGCAAAAAGGAAGAACTTTATTCTAGACCTGCAATCACCGGTAGCTACAATAAATACTCCAGGAAATCCTTTTGTCTAACAGTCTCCAGACTTCTATGTACTGAAGTTGTAAATGCAGTATTAAAGATAGAAAAAGCGGCA
Organism: Micropterix aruncella; assembly: GCA_944548615.1. Lineage (NCBI taxonomy): Eukaryota > Metazoa > Arthropoda > Insecta > Lepidoptera > Micropterigidae > Micropterix > Micropterix aruncella. Next base: position 3,548,266 of record OX155980.1, read on the forward strand.
AAGAGTTATTGATCTTATAAAGCTATTGCTCTTAAATACATAACATTTGTATAGGAAGATTACATACAAACTCTAAAAAAAAGTTTACTGGATCCAACCAAACTCAGTAATCTCTCCTTATACAACAAGTATAAACACAATATAATTATACAAGTTATTAAAACACGTAAAAAAAGAGTGAGAGCAAAATGAAAGCAAAGATAAGAGACCTGGAGAATGACTGCAGTCTATTCAGAAAATTTTATATTGCAACCTGTGATAAAGCAATTATAGTAGAAGATCTCGATTCATTCTTAGCGCAAGAAAACCAAGCCAGTATTCTAGCACATAAATTGCGGTCTGGAACAAAGTCACACCTACTAAAATCGATTACCAGTATTTTTGGCACTGCAACCATTCCAAACGCCCCACAAGTCTCATCGAAAATTCTAGATAGATCTACATTAGTCCATATGCTGAGTTCTGGCCATAGAAAGACTTTGGAGAATAGGTACACCAGTATGTATACCATTTCTTTGCAAAGAACTTACATGGTTTTAAAATTAGATATTGTTTGGGATATATAACAACGAAAGCATAAAGAATATTAAGAGGAAAGGTTCAAAGAACACGGGTCACTGCTACGACGAAACTACCTAAAGGTTAGGTTAATTTGATGATGAACAATTCCTTAATTAAGAATTGTATGCTCTGACAACGGCAAGGACGTTTGCAATATGGGTGGACCAAATATTATAACCAATATCATACATGATACAAAGCGTACGCTTCTTTGTGGTTACGTGATACGTAACCACGAAGATGTGGACACTCGCATGATGTGCATGTATCGGACAATGTCGCTCATGGTTTGACAAAAATTATGCTACTGACTGTGGATACTGACTTCGCAGACCAGCAGCAGCAGAAGTGCAAATTACAACAATTATCAAGCTTGAGGAGCTGTGAGTGCACAAAGGTACTGGAAAACACCACCAGTACCTCTGCTGTCATGATATTGCGACTGCCTCAGATAATAACTCTAATGTATGTTTTATATTAGGTAAGTATAGATAGGATATATTAGGTATATAACACTTCATAACATTTACGTCTTGTCCAATTGGTGGCTAAAACCCGCTCTTGGACGTGGCAAAATATTTGTATTATTAGGTAGTGAGTCTAATTACTGCTCTAATCTTTACTTAACATACATAAGTTGTTAAGAATTTAGCTATTAGATTGGAAAAAAGTATCTTAGAAACTTTGGAACCTACTAAAACTAATTTTATTGTAAAATCTTATTACAAAACAAAATAAAGGCTCATTAATTAAAAGAGTCAAGAATTTAAATGGGTACCTACTAAGAGTTACTCATCATACTAACTAAAATAGCCAGTAAAAAGTTAAATAATCAAAGTAGAAGCCTAATAATTGAAATAGTCAATAATTCGAATACGTTCGAAAACGTATTAAAAGTTATTGATAGTAGGTAATACCTATACAAAGTAGTCAGTAAAGTGTTAAATAATGAGATTAAAGTTAATCATACATTTAAAAACTAAAAGTACAAATTCATCATCTAAATTGATATAAAATTTGTAAAGTCATAGCCCATACATTTTTCACTTATAGGACCACGAAGAGCGTAGGTTTTGCCCCTGTTTCACCTGAAATGAAATGAAAAATTTGAAAATAGGCATTCAAAAGAATAGCCAATTTTCAGTGTTTTAATAGTTTCTCCTAGCAATTAAGTAAGTATGGGTAGGTATGTGCTTATATCATATATACTACTTACTATTATTTTTTCAACGAAGTGGTAGGGATTGCAGACAAATTAATACTTAGGTATTTAAGGTAGGTGCACAAATATCAGTTAGGTACGGTGTGTGAATGATGAATTATTTTTTTTAAATATAAAAAGCAATAATAATATAGTTATCATAATAATAATAACGATTGTACATCTTGTTTTTAACTCACTGGCCAATCGCTGAAACTAAATAATCCGATAAGTAAATATCTAACTTGGTTCGATGCCCGTCTCTACGTAACGGACGAAATACGCCGGTCTGCCGTGCGATGAATTATATTTTTTTCACTCACATTTTACAATAGCAGTCTAATAAAAAATATATGTCTGTAATTTAGATAAGTGTGGCTTTCAGAATATATTTTTTTCATACCGATACCTCTTATGGATAAAAAGTAAACTTCGTATATGTAAAAAAAGATGTCAACAATTTTTGGATTTTACCATCTATTTCATATTTTTTCTATGGATAGGTATTTTTTTTCTTTTAGAAATGAATTCATTATCATTCAGTTGCCCGAAAATGATATCCCACTTGCCGTAGTACCTATAGTCCGAGAGATATAGGGCTCAAAGTGACGCGCGGCGGAATCAAACTTCCACCCCCTCCCCCCGCCACCCGCGGGGTGGTCACAGATGGCTCCCGGTCTAAATCCACTCAGGACCACCTAAGGAACAATTGTGCCAAGTATGAGCCTTTAATCACAAAATGCAGGGTACATCGCACTAAATCCCCAGCTATTTAGCTAAATTACTCTTAGCTCCTCTTACCTAATTTCTTACATGTATGAGAATCTCATACATATTATATTGTATTAACATAAATATAATTTTTAACCGTATTTATTTCCCTTCTATTTTGTTTCAGGAATTGTAGAATTTAATGCTCTCGAGTCACGTTGATATATTTCTCTAATTATGTATAGAAATTAATTCAGGGAACTATTTATTTACCAGAGATATTACCTTTAATTGTACGTACCGGTAAATTACACAGTGAAGAGATCACATCTATTGTTTGTAACGAATACAAATATTATTTTAAATATGCCAGTTGCATTATTGTTGCAAATATTATTTTTAATATGCGTTACAACTTTTAAACGTTCTTAATTCCTTACCCACTGAGATGACGTTTATTGTATATCTTTTGGCAGATAAAAAGGCAACTCCCATCTATTTTTTTTGTTTTATCATGAATAGGTGCTTTTTAAGGTCCCAATTAGATAACTTATGTAAGTCATGTTAATATGGATTTGTACAGACTAGATTTTATATTCATAAACATCTTTTGTTTATGAATATTTATATTCATATCATCATTTATATTCATAAATATCGCTTTGGCAGCTAGAAATGCAACTCCCGGCTATCTCATTTTTATCATAAAAAGATACTGTGTTTTACTTAGTTTGATTTTTAAATGTCAAAATTAGCTAACATATGTGAGTCAGTTATTATAATGGGACGGGTTTATTGACATATGACAATCTCTTACAACCAACCCTACTATGACGTGTTATGTGAATGTGTGTGTGTAACATGTTTGTAAGTGTGTGTCTTGTTATTGCATTCGATCGACAGAATTGAAAATGCAATTCCGTTAATTTTTGATCCCAACGGAAAATGGTGACCCAGCCGGGAATCGAACCTGGGACCTTACAATGTAAGATCAGGCGACCTAACCACGATGCCACCGGGCCGTGGTCCCTTTGGCAGCTAGAGAGGCATTTCCCAGCTATCTCGTTTTTATCATAAATAGGTACTTTGTTTTACTTAGTTTTGTTTTTTTTAATGTCAGAATTAGCTAACTTATGTAAGTCAGTTATTATGGACTTTTACATAGTAGATTATATATTCATAGACATATTTTGTATATCCTTTTGGCACCTCAAAAGAAAGCTCCCAGATATGTCATTTTTATCATGTATTTTGTTTTACTTACGTTTTTATTTTTGATATTTTTTTTAACATCAGCATTAGCTTTCTTAAGTAAGTCAGTTAATATTATGGACTACTAGATTTAATATTCAAGGGCTAATTGGAGTTGTTTCTGAAGCTCCTGAATCATATTTAAAATAAGTAAATAAATAAATGAGATATTTGGACTTTAGTCAGCTGGTTTAAATCGGTTCATTACTCGCCGAGTAATCACATCAGGACATTTAGTATCGAAAATTTTGACCTGGCTACCAAACCGATTTTGTATCAAACCTTACTTACAAAACGTTTTCGTGTAAACAGCAGCCGTAAGGTCGCTCATCGGCAACAATATTGAACAATTATCGAACATGACCTTGCTGGATTCGTAAGAACATTAGCAAATCACAAGGTTTCGACGAGCGCTTCAATGATCTTTGAGCTTCAACTAGGAAGTTTGAAAATGACTGTTTCTCTCTCGATCTCTCCGCCGCCTGTTTGCATAAAAATCAAATCAAGTTGTTTAGATACTGTTCAAAGTTGTTTAGATACTGTTTACAAACACATAGTTGTTTAGATATTAGTACACATTACTGTGGATACATGACATTACATATTCTGGTTACAAAATCCAAACAAGTGATAATTATTTTAAACTAAACTAAACTAAAAAAACACGACTGCTGTTACAAAAAGTGAACTATTGTATTTATAATTATTAGAAACAATTTGTTTGCGCTGGAAAGCGCAATTTTCAGAGAATAAAGTTCTTCATTTTATTTTTATTTTATTTTTGTTAAAGACATACAGCATAAAAAAATAACGTTTAAGCATAATATATAACAGTAGTAAAGCCAATGATGTTTTAAATTATTTGCTATATAAGGATTACAAAATATGCTAAACAATACAATACAAAGAATTTAAAACTAACAGTTAAAATCGCTATGTGGAGTGTATGGGTGTTGGTGTGTGTTTGTGTGATGGAGACCGTGTACGTGTGTCTGTGTGTGTGTGTGTGTGTGTGTGTGTGTGTGTGTGTGTGTGTATGTATGTGTGTGTGGGTGTGTGTATCTGTAGTGCGAATGTGCTTGCGAGATCTTGTATGTGCATGCTAATTTAATCCGATCTGATAATCAGCTTTTCACGTACCTCCTTAACAAAGGATCGACTATTCTGATGGTTAAATATGTCAATATCGTTAAAGCATACATTGTATGCATGCATAACGCGCGGCAATAACGAATTGGAACCATAGTTAGTGTTGAACCTTGGTACGTAAAAAGTTGAGTGAGCGCGTGCGAGTCGGGAAGGCGCTCGTATGCTCACCCTACTCAGGAGGTATGGGCTGTCCATCCCAGTATGAACAATTTTATGTAGAAACGACATATCTGATACTACTCGTCGGTCATCTAATGTCTTTTAACTAGGCCATAGTGTTGCAGACCTTAGCATACGACAAGCCGTTGGAAAATAAGCGGAAATTTAGATGACGTATAAATCGTTTTTGAATACGCTCAATCCTCAGCTTGTATGTAGCATACTGCGGAGAATAAATATTAGAAACAAATTCAAGCAGGCTGCGTACGTATGCAACATAAACCGTCTTCAAAGAATGAGTGTTTTTAGGAGGTCTACAAACTTTCATATAACAATATTCGTATTTATAAACATATTGAAACAATGGGCTCGATTGCGTTTCTTTGTGAACTAAAATCGGAAATTAGTCCGCGTGAACGAGACAGGGCAATACGCTAGAGCGGAGTTGGAGATGACCGGTTGTCACTTTTTCGCATTAAAACCGCCCGCCAAGGTCAAATCTTACACCGCACGAAATATGCTCGAATTTATTCGGACGAGTATAAGTTCGGCAGGTAGTATTTATCGACGATCGTTCGTTTCATAATCCGCTCTAACATATCGCCATAGATACTTAAAACTACAAAGTCAATCAGATAATTATTTGACCTGATATATTAAAATAAAACTCACTTTAAAATATTTTGACTAGAGAAATATCAATTAAATAGAAAATAATACGGTCCCACAACTACAAATTACAATTGAATATCGGAGAGAAAATGAAATAGTCATAATAATATAATAGTCAATAAAATGGTAAAAATGTCAAGGTAAATGGTTAGTTATTCGGACCTGTCAGATTTATTGATAAACACAAATACAACTTTAACACGACAGTTATCCCTATCACTCGCTACTCTAGATGAAATTACTAAAATTATAATGAACATGAAATCCACTAAATCTAAAGGTACCGACTGTATTACATCCCAAATTATAAAGGCCAACAAGAGAGTTTCAGTTACACCAATCTGCCACTTAGTTAACCTAAGCCTCTCAACTGGATGTTTTCATGCACATTTGAAACAAGCTGTTATATGACCAATATTTAAAGGGGGTGCCAGGGACGATCGTGGTTGCTATCGTCCTATTAGTCTTTTAAATTGTTTGTCTAAAATCTTTGAAAACGTAGTCAAGCAACGTCTGTTAGCATTCCTTGAGGACAACGACGTCCTTACGCCTATGCAGATTGTATTCCGATCAGCTAGAGGCACCCGAGACGCGGCATTAGACGATGGAGAAAAATGTGTAGCAGTATTCTTAGATCTGGCTCAAGCTTTTGATACTGTCTCCCATCGTCTTTTGCTTACAAAACTTCATTTAATAGGCATTTACGGTACGTCTTCGCGATGGTTTGAGGATTACCTCTGTGGTAGATCTCAAGTCACTCAACTGTGGGATACGTCTAGCTCGAGATAAGGTATCAAATTTGGAGTACCTCAAGGTAGCGTACTTAGTCCAATTTTATTCCTTATTTACATAAATGGACTGTCATCAATTCCTCTGTGTAAGGGGAAATACATCTTGTCTGCAGATGACACTGCCCTAATTTTCAGAGACAGATCTTGACAGGGAGTGTTTCAAAACTGTCAAATGGGTCTCAAATGGGTAAAAGAATGGTTTAACTGTAACCTTTTATCTCTAAATGTAGAGAAAACCAAATATATGACGTTTTCCAAAACCAGCAAGGGAATTCAACAAACAGCTAGGCTATCCCTCATAGTACACAAATGTAAGGACAGACCATCAAGTCTCTGTGCTTGTTCTGATCTAGACAAGGTGAGCATGATTAAATACCTAGGTTTGACTTTGGACAATATATTGACCTGGTCTTACCATATCTACAACACAGCAGCTAAAATTCGCAAACTCATTCATCCAGTCCCACTCTCATTTTATTGAAAGTGATTGATTAATTTTGGAACAATAAATTCAAAAGTTCTATCGACGTAGTAATTGTTTTGCTTGTTATATTATTTCAAATACCCCTTTTCACGTAACCGAGTTCTGACTTTCTTGATCGGCAGGTATTTGTAACGAACCGTTTTCGCTGTTGTTCAGCAGAATCTTATATCATACGAAGAAACTTGTAGCCGAGACATTAATAGAGCTTATGTGTACTTATTGTGCTTATTTTGTATTTAGCCTTTTGGTGCCATTTGTTTCAGTATTCGAATTTGTATATTTTCCACTCTCCTAACATATGTGGGAAATGTAAGTCCCCATACCTAGATGCCCCCTTTTTTATAGGGGGAGGTGACGTAGAAAACCTTGGTCTTCATATGATTGAAAACGTGGCCGTTGTCATGGGACCAGCGCAACAGTTGTAGGAATTGTTGGTTCATGATTGTGTTTGCAGTATTTACGTCATCGTGCTCAACTACTATCGCTGTGTCGTCAGCGAATTGGTAATCTTTTGATTTATTAAATATATCCGATATAGTGTTGCAATATATCAAATAAAACATAGGTCCCAATATCGAACCCTGTGGTGTACCCTCTGTGATCTTAACACTATTACCAATCGAGTCCCCTATTTTTACAGCCATTTCTCTATCGCATAAGTAACTGCGCAGAAACGCCTTGTATCTGCCTCTTATACCTACATCTTCAAGGGTCGTCATAAGTTGATCATGTTTAATTGTGTCGAAAGCCTTGCAAGAATTATCCAGAAGGATAATCAATACGTGTTTTTTAAGCTATTTCATAGCTTTTATCGCGGGCCTAGGCCAGCGCGGCGACCGAATGAAGAAATTTCTTAACGAAAATTAATGACTTTAAACTGATAATTACGTCTAAACGAGTACTGCTTACGATTCGAAAAAAATATATGTTAAACAAGAACATTTTCCTAATATTCTTAGCTTTGAATATTTTAGATTTTGTTTATATTACATAGTGTAATTAATTTGTGAAATTAGGTCTAACCGAACACAAAAACGACTACTACGCAAAAACTATCTGGCGTATTGTTATGAAACCTGCACGATTTTAAAGATAATTTAATTGTCTATCTTTTCATCTACGATTTTTTTCGAATAATCCGTTTTTTTGCTTTATCGAATAAAAAATTCGTGCGCGGCGCTCTGTCGGAAGACGTTTAAACTATTCCGAATCATTTGCTACCGCAGCCGCAAATGATTCGGAATAATTTCAACGTTTTCCGATAGAGCGCAGTTATCCGATATCAGAAAAAATAAAATAAATAAATATAATTGCATAAGTTGTTAAAATTGCTATGTAATAGCTTTACCGCGGCAGTCCCCGAGTGCCACACGTTTTTTTATTATTCAGACGGTTTATTACGGTATTATTTACGGGGTTAATAAAATTAGATAGGAGTTGATCGGTGTTTATATTTTTTGGAACTCGTATTGGCTTTTATTGATAATATTATTAGTCGTTAGGTATGTCTGCACTTTGCGTGCGATAAATTTTTCAAAGATTTTGTTAATACTTGACAAAATGCTGATATTTCTATAATTGTTGTAATCCTTGTGATTACCGCCTTTATACACAGGTCTTATTAAGCTGTCTTTAAAATTTTGGGATATGATCCTGTATCTAAACAGAGGTTACTAATTTTACTAATAATAGGACTAATCCTTTTGTTAATTAATTTTAGAGCTCTTACTCTAATTTTGTCTAATCCAGGTGATTGATTGGCATCTAAACCGGCTATAATTTTCTCAATGTCTTCTGACTTTTTTTTCGGAATATACATAGTTCTGTCTATTGACTTAGTTGAATTTAAAACTAATGTTTTTTTGTCGCATTTATGAAGTATGGCTTTAACATTGTTTTACAAAATGTCTACAAATTCATTTGTAATAATTTAGTGACTGTTATTTTCTCCTAGGAATTTTATTATACGTTCATCTAAAGACTGCTTTTGTTTCCCAATTAAATTATTTAATTAGAATCATGCTCAGAAATCCAAGACATTACCCTTCTGACGATCTGATTAAAGCGGATGTATTGAATTAAAGCAATGCTTCGTATAACAAATACCACAATTATTCCGGAAAACAAAGAGAGAAAAGGTCGCTAAAGTACCTGGCCGGAAACAAATTTTAAAGTACAGAAAGGTTTAACGTCTTTTGGACGTCATTACAGCTTTCGTGCCTCAAGAATAGCTAATATTATGAGTAAACACATGTTGGGATTAAGTAGGAGAAAGCAAAAAATATCGCCTTATTATTGTTAATTAACCCCGGTAGAAGAGAGACGGTATACACATTTATGACAAATTTTAGTTTTTGCTTTTTAAGCCATTGCATAGCTTTTATCGCGAGCCTAGGCCAGCGCAGCGACCGAATGAAGAAATTTCTTAACGAAAATTAATGATTTTAAACTGATAATTACGTCTAAACGAGTACTGCTTACGATTCGAAAAAAATATATATTAAACAAGAACATTTTCCTAATATTCTTAGCTTTGAATATTTTAGATTTTGTTTATATTACATAGTGTAATTAATTTGTGAAATTAGGTCTAACCGAACACAAAAACGACTACTACGCAAATACTATTTGGCGTAATATTATGACACCTGCACCATTTTAAAGACAATTTAATTATCTATCTTTTTATCTACGATTTTTTTCGGATAATCCGTTTTTTTTTGCTTTATCGAATAAAAAATTCGTGCGCGCGCTCTATCGGAAGACGTTTAAATTATTCCGAATTATTTGCTGCCGCAGCCGCAAGTGATTCGGAATAATTTCAACGTTTTCCGATAGAGCGCAGTTATCTGATATCAGAAAAAATAAAATAAATAAATAATTATAATTGCATAAGTTGTTAAAAATGCTATGCAATAGCTTTACCGCGGCAGTCCCTGAGTGCCACACGTATTTTTTTTTTAATTTCCTATTACTCATTGTTGTGAAATTATTGTAGTTTAATTTTGTTTCATGTATAATGAAAGTTTAATTTTAAACCAAATTTAATTGTTTTTTTAGAAGATGTGTTTTAAACCATTTTTATCGATGTTGCCCTTAGAATAGGCTCTGCCTAGCGATACAAGCTACATATGTTTAATTTAAATACCAATGATGTATATTTTGTGATCTAAATAATAAAAAAAAAATACGTGTGGCACTCGGGGACTGCCGCGGTAAAGCTATTGCATAGCATTTTTAACAACTTATGCAATTATAATTATTTATTTATTTTATTTATTTAATTTTTTCTGGTATCAGATAACTGCGCTCTATCGGAAAACGTTGAAATTATTCCGAATCATTTGCGGCTGCGGTAGCAAATGATTCGGAATAATTTAAACGTCTTCCGATAGAGCGCCGCGCACGAATTTTTTATTCGATAACGCAAAAAACCGGATTATTCGAAAAAAATCGTAGATAAAAAGATAGATAATTAAATTATCTTTAAAATGGTGCAGGCTTCATAATAATACGCCAGATAGTATTTGCGTAGTAGTCGTTTTTGTGTTCGGTTAGACCTAATTTCACAAATTAATTACACTATGTAATATAAACAAAATCTAAAATATTCAAAGCTAAGAATATTAGGAAAATGTTCTTGTTTAACATATATTTTTTTCGAATCGTAAGCAGTACTCGTTTAGACGTAATTATCAGTTTAAAATCATTAATTTTCGGTAAGAAATTTCTTCATTCGGTCGCCGCGCTGGCCTAGGCCCGCGATAAAAGCTATGCAATAGCTTAAAAATACGTGTGGCACTCGGGGACTGCCGCGGTAAAGCTATTGCATAGCATTTTTAACAATTTATTTATTTTATTTATTTTGTTTTTTCTGATATCAGATAACTGCGCTCTATCGGAAAACGATGAAATTATTCCGAATCATTTGCGGCTGAGGTAGCAAATGATTCGGAATAATTTAAACGTCTCCCGATGGAGCGCCGCGCACGAATTTTTTATTTGATAAAGCAAAAAAACCGGATTATTCGACAAAAATCGTAAATAAAAAGATAGATAATTAAATTATCTTTAAAATGGTGCAGGTTTCATAATAATACTCCAGATAGTATTTGCGTAGTAGTCGTTTTTGTGTTGGGTTAGACCTAATTTCACGAATTAATTACTCTATGTAATATAAACAAAATCTAAAATATTCAAAGCTAAGAATATTAGGAAAATGTTCTTGTTTAACATATATTTTTTTCGAATCGTAAGCAGTACTCGTTTAAACGTAATTATCAGTTTAAAATCATTAATTTTCGCTAAGAAATTTCTTCATTCGGTCGCCGCGCTGGCCTAGGCCCGCGATAAAAGCTATAAAATAAATACGTTATATTAGTACATAATTTCAGAAGTTACTAAGGATTCAATTCCAGAAAATACATCACATAGGTCAGTGGAAATGTCACCTAACTAGGCTGAGACCTGTTCCTAGGTAAACATTTAATTTTGTATGTGCTCGCTCAATACTGTATTTATAAAATTGACATATTCTTGCTACTATGAAAAATGATCTAGTTGTATTATGTATTTGAATAATTATCTAGATAATATTATTATACTGAAATAAATAACTACTCAGAGGGCAGACACCGCTGGCGCCCGCTCTATCACCTACAATACCACTTTTCGAAATTTTCTATTTGCCCGTCTCTCTTTCCTGCGACCGAATGATTCATGTTTCACGTCGAAAAAAATATATGAGGAAAACGAAAACTAGCGCTCTGGCTAAATCAATCTTGATGTTTATGTCGATGCCTCGGTTTTTATACAAATATCAGTGAGCTGCTGGGTCGTTGCGTCCTTGACTACATTCGGTTGAATTCGTGGGGCTAAATGAGCCATATGCAATAACCAATTAACCCACAAAATGGTTGAGCCATACGCAAACGAACCCAACTTTTGTGAACAACGAAATAATACATAAATTTAGTTCACTTATCACACTTATTAGCTAGTTATTCAAATTCACTTATTAGCTGATTGCGATATGTTGAACGAAATGTAGTTTTTGATCTCGTGTCATGTTGGTGAATTTCTTCGTAGGATATTGCCAGTTTTTTCCTAGTGTAGAATTTCCAAAGAATAGTGTAGAAATTCCAAAAGCTGATAAACGAGCAGCTTCTTGTGGCTAACACTTGGTTTGAAAGAAATCAACTTTTCATAAACCCATCAAAAACGGTAGCGATGAAATTTTCAACTACTAAAAAGAGTGACGAAAATATTACGATTAAAATGGAATCAGAAAATATAAATATTGTCAGAAATACTAAATTCTTAGGGAACACTTTAGATGAAAATTTAAACTGGAATCAACATATCAATAATTTATTTGCAACTTTGTCATCGGCAGTCTATGCTATAAGAAAGGTGAAATCTCTGGCTGGCGAACATGCAGCGATCAGTGTGTATCACTCCTGCTTCCATTCAAAGATGTCTTATGCGATACTACTATGGGGTAATGCAACCGATATCCATTGCGTTTTTGTGCTACAAAAGCAAGCCGTTAGGGGACAATTTTTGGTGTAAGCAGAGAAACACATTGCGCCCCTTTTTTTATTAAAGCTGGTATCCTTACCATGTCGTCCATGTACATATATCAGTGCCTTTTATACGCCAAAGAGAATCTTTTAAATTGCGAGCTTCACTCCACTCGACATAGCCATAATACGCGACATAAAAACAATATGTTATTGCCTAAAGTACACTTGACTAAATATCAAAAAACATTTTTATATATTAGTTTTAAATTTTTCAATGCTTTGCCGTCATCGATGAGAAGACTTGAGATGGCAGCATATAAAATCTGCTTGAAAAATTAGTATTAAAACATGGCCTTTACAAACTGGACGACTTTTATGGTATTGCGTCCACAATTGCTTGATTATAAATAACCATATTCTGACTATACTTTCGCACTAAGTTTTAGATTTTATTGACATTGCTTTTAATTACGAATGCTTCAGAATTTTTCTTTTTCATTCATTGCATTGATTATTATTTATTGTTTGATTATTGATTATTTTGTAAATTTGACTATTTTAAAGTAATCAACTCTGATTACAATTACTTTTTTTTTCATTTAATTAATTAAAGCGGTTTTATCATCCGGTAAATTACGATTGTAAAATTTGACATGTTCCTCAGTATTGTGAAATGATTTTATGGAATGAATAAATGATGATGATGATGATGAATCTCTTGTGCAAATATCCCATCAACGGTCAATATATTTGGAAATACAAATTCCCGACACCACTGCCGTGGACCCAGACCCACTCTCATGTATGAATCATTTCTGGACATTGAAATTATCCTTAATAAGACTTGTTATTCCCCAGAATCTTCTTTTTCTTCGGGTGTCTCTTAACTAGCAAAGATTGGCAGTCAGCTCTTCATACTTCTTTATCCATATGAGACTGAGTACTAAGGTAATTAGTACAGTGGTTTCCCGTTGCCTTCGGCACCAGAACATTCGGAGAGTATTTGGCTCTCCAGGCCACTGAAGCCTCTTCCAGATAGTTGCCCTACTGGGTGTTGGGTTATACCATTGATTCTATAAAATCAATGGTTATACCGCCTAAGCTCGGTCGTTATTGCCTCGTTTGTTGTCTAGCAGGGAACACCGCGATAACCCCTGGGTTGACAGCTGCCAACTATTCTGAAGAGAACCACTAGCGCGAGCAGGTGAGGATGACAATCGGGCCGCATAAGATGTTGTTTCGTTCTCTCCTTACTCTCTTTATCGCTTTACTGCTTCAGTAATATTCTTTGATACAAAACTACGTTTTCTAGATTATTGATGCGGTTCTCCAGATTATCAAAACTTTTGCTTTCCCTGATAATTAGACCGATACGCAAACGGCGATCGAGTACATTCGGGACGCGTCCTGTGTCAACCACGAGTGAATCCAGACTGCAGAATTGCACTTTTATTACAATATTTAATCATTATAATTAATATTTATTATTGAGAATATTTTAGAATTTGGAATTTTAAATACTAAAACTTCAATAAAATTTGAAATACCTACTATTCCCTAAAATAGTAAACCATAACGCAGGTGGGACTCCACGAGAGGATAATAAGTTGTTGTAACCACCTCGGCCTGGTTCATAAAGACATTGACTCACGTAAGAGCGAAGTATGCCGAAGACGAGTAAAAATCCGGGAAACGACTGTAATCTTTAAGCTAGCAATGCTATAAAATATGTCTGATTTAGCAATGCAAAGGTTATCGTTTCTAGAGCTAGCTGATATTGTGATATTGTGTGGTGAATACGTCAGCAAATGTGATATCTATGGGGGATTACCCATTCGTCGGTTTTTTCATCTAATCATTATTTACTGTATCGTACGTACATTATTAATTGCAGCCATATCGTCATCCATTTCATGATAAACTAAACAATCGTTTAATTCTTAGTAAGAAATGACTCATTACCAGATCTACAACAAGAAATGGCTCTGATGTAAAATATATAAGAGCAAATTTTGAGAAGATCTACTTTCAATAACTTCAATGAAAATGCGATTGTTCTTAGATACCATTCTTAACAAAACTGGGTAATTTCATCGATAATTTAGTCAAGATTGTGAAAATATTTTGGCAGAGTATTTACATACATTTGAATTAATAGAGCTTCTAGTGTTATACTGTCCACCAAATTCTAGTGTTGTGTTGTCCACCAACTGCGTTTATCTGGCTGGCTAACTTTGAACAAATAACATTTTAATGCCACTGAAAATACTACTAATATACCACGAATTGCGTGCGATGGCAGGTTGTATTGGCGCAGGGGGGAGGGGAGCTCGTCTACTTGCCGGAAAAGTCTTGGGGTTGCACAACCGATTTTTTGGGTTGCAAGAAAAACAGTTTTGACCTAATATTGTTTCCTTTGTTTCCAGCTCCAGCTCCAGCTGCCAGAGTGATAATCAAAACAATAACCGTCGGTCCGGAACCGATTAGAATCACTTGTCCGTCTTGTCACGCACAAATCACAAGTGACGTCCGCTACGTGAGCAATATCAAGACCCACATCGTAGCCGCTGTTCTCTGCTTCATCGGGTAACAACATTTATTTTTATTTTTTTTTCGAAAACGTGTGTTTATCTTCTTCTGCTTCTTCTTCTTAGAGAAACTGGGGATGGAATAGACAATTTTGTATACATAATGATTCTGAAACAATAAATGATTTGATTTGATTTCGTTTTTAGAAAGAGATTATTACTATGTGTCAAAACTAGGGTATAAGAATGTTTCTACCTTTTACCGTAAAGTAGTGGTACGACCCCGGTCTTAAAGAAAAATGTCATTGTACCACCATTTAATACTATATATAATTAGATACAAATAGATAACATATATCAATACAATAATACCGAACTAGACATAAATGCCCTATAACTCACATAAATACATGCGGCCATAACGATATAAACTACCATGCATTCAGTCAATAAATCCCCTAAAAATAACCGAGGGAGAAAGGGCACAATCGAAAAAAAAACAATAAAAAATCTCATCAAATAACGCGATTTTGGAAAATCTGATGCGAACGCGATTTTGGAGCGCATTGAATTTTATGTTCTTCCTCGCCCTCTTTGATCGCATCGACTATTTCATCTCCCTGTGGTAAAAACCAACGCATCTCAAAATGCATTTCTATACAGAGCGTGTCATAGATGTAATACAAACTTTTTAAGTGTGGACATATTACACTCATCAAAAACCTCTTATAAAACTCAATATCTAGATGATTACGAAACATTTATACATATTATATTTCATTTAATTTAGTTCATGGACATAATTTTATCTCAAGTATATTCATTACAATACCTAAAATTAAATATAAATATATTTATATACATATTTAATAATTGTTTTATCTATTTTGTCTCTTCATTTCACCTCATTTCCCATCCTGATTCCCCCAATTCCCAAGCGGAAACAATATAAAATTATATTGCTTTCATTTTGTATACTTTATATTCGGAATCACATTAATGGATTTTGGTCACTTTTAAATAGGTTTTTATTATAGAATAGAATAGAATAGAATAACTTTATTGTGCTATAAAAACATAACTTAATGAATATTACGCTGGTTTTATAAAAAAGACAATTTATGCACAAATGGCGGACTTATCGCTATAGCGATATCTTACAGTCAACCATTTCATAAAATAATTCCTAATTTTAACCGTACAATACACAAAGAAGTAGTACAGTTAAATTTAAAATAAACTTATACAAATCAATAACTTGTGCAGAGGTTGCCCAGGGAAGGATAAAGGAGAGGATAAGGTGAGGTATTTGGTTAGTGGCTGTGTAAAAATAAATGTTTCTTCAACAATTTTTTGAAAGTATGCAGCGAAGGTGCATGGCTGATAGAGTTAGGGAGCTGATTCCATAAACGAGCAGAATGGACTGTAAAAGAGTGCGTGTAAACAGAAGAATGATGTATCGGAATGGCGAGTGTGTTATCCCGACTTGATCGAAGTGGAAGACCGTGGCCTCCCAAAGGGTGGAAATTCTCCTTTAGATTGGAGGGTGAAGTGGGGTTATTGAGTATGTTGTAAAGTAGCGACAACGTATGCAACTTTCTTCGATCAGCGAATAGGAAGCCAATGAAGTTGCTCACGAAAGCAGCTAACGTGGTTGAACTTTCGCAAATTAAAAACATACCTGAGTAAGATATTTTGCAGATAGTTCTATTTGGTTCCAGAATAAAATAAAATTAAATAAAAATAAACAACAATAGCAATAAGAATATAGCCCTTACCTTTCAGGAATAAGCTTTCTCTGTTAACACACTTTCAATGGACAAACAATTATATATAATTATTTATCTATTTACTACAACATTTTAAATATCCACAATCAATCCACTTACTTTCTGTTGATAAAACAAAGAAGAATATGAAGGTCCGACATTAACCCCCACAATGACATGACACTGAAGTGAATCTTAAACTGCATTTTTGATGATTTGCTAAACAATGTCTCAGACACAGCACCTCTTGTTTTAAAACGTATTGAGTGTGTTTTGAGTATCAAATATTCGTGAATTTATCTGTGTGTAGTTAATAACTGAGGTGTAAGTAAATTTAATAATTTCTTTTGTTAAATATATACCAAATAATGTTTAAGGGGCTCTCTAGACGATTAAGCATGCTTTTCAAGCATCGAGTCGCGGGCTGGGAGGGGATCGTAAACCGCAGGAAATATGTTTTTTTTTAATATTTACCAAAAATGCCTAATTTTGAAGTTTTATACCAGGGAGTCACGTAATTCACCAATCAACTACGTTTAATTACCGTGACTCCCTGGTATAAACTACAAAATTAGGCATTTTTTGGAAATATTAAAAAAATGATTTGCATATTTCCTGCGGTTCAAGATCCCTTCCCAGCCCGCGATGCGATGCTTGACAAGCATGCTTGATCGTCTAGAGAGCCCCTAAGATTTTTTTAAATTTCTTTAGGCCCCGGGTATATGACTGGACTATCACAGTAGTTTTGACACACTTAATCAGATCATTTAATGTTTCAGAATCATAATATAAACAAAATTGTCAATTACATCCCCGATTTATCTTCTGCTTACCATTTTTATATTGGGTGATATCTGCCTTGATACCGCTAAGCTATATCCATTCTGCTTTATATGTAAATCGTCCAGATTATCAACGAATAACACGGTATCATACACATATCGAATATCTGATAATATTTATCTGTGTTCCGCGAATAATATGAAATGAAGATATTACTTTAGACGGGCGAAATTGAATGAGATAAAATCGTATCCTGTTGACTAATAGTTAACCTCCGATTCCGATATTACCAGGTATTTGCATATACACTTGTGTTAGTATAATTTGATACATATACACTTCTTACACTACAAAATATACTAACACGTATGTATCTACATATACACTTGTGTTAGTGTAATTTGAATCAGATAGAGCATAAACATGGATGCTTACCTTGTTACACTTTTGGTATTCATGACTATGGTGTATGTACATAAGTGTTACAGTAGCGGATTTTTGACTGTCTGCCTGACTGTTAACGCATTTTTCATCTTATTTTTTATGGCATAATCAATTCTTTTATCTAGATATTTATTTTAGTAGTAAGTAGCCTCGTGCCTTCGTACCGGATATGGCCGGATTTCTCCGTCTGGTTACGGGCTCAAAGTGGCTTGCGCGGGCCTCTACCTGCCGTATGCTCAGCGGTGATTCAGTTTAAATCTATCGCGGTCCATACAATATTTTTTGCCCGGCTCTGATTGAGATCAGGTAGCCAAGTAGTCGCTTCAAGAGTGGAAGGCGACAGGTCAACATATACCCTCCGTTGCGTAGGAAACCGTATGTCATTTCCCGACTCCAGTCGTTTGCCGGAGAACAACATTTGATTAGGAGAACAGTCGACTGACGCCGCACAGTGCGCACACCGTTCAGCAGCGCCCGAAGGCCGATCCCGCTGGGTAAACTGAACCACCAGCATGATAGCCTGGGACACAGAGGCCTTCCCGGGGTAGTCACTCATTCGAGAATGCCACTGGATAGGAGCTGCACCTTGAGTTGAGCCGACCCTAAAAACAAGATATGGGTCTTAGTGGCACAACTGCACATGTGCTATTAACTGCCTCGCACTGACAGTAGGGCGGTGTCGATTACGACGGGCAAACCCGTCACCCCCAGGCTGGTATACCGATATGTGACCGTTCTCTCAGCCGTGGGATGAACATAGAAGACTTAAAGACAAGACAATCTACTGTCTAGCTCCGCGAACAAGACCGCTAGAGGCCGGATACCGGGAAAGGTAGCACCGGGCAGCCTCACCCTCTAACTACCAGTTTTGGTAGGATATCTCCGTCTGGAGTAAACCTTCAGGATACCTCCGTTTCCCCGACTGGTAATTCAATTTGAATTTATCGCGGACCTGGGCGTCATTTGCCGAGTGGCCCAAGGTCATTTTAAGAGCGGCATGTCTACAGGTCAACATCCACCCCCGCTGCTTAGGAGACAGTCTCCAGACTCCATAGTCTCCAGACTCCTTCAGCAATTAGTCTGAGTGTAAAACCGATTGGTGTCGCCGAACGGTGCGCAAACCGCCCAGTAGCGCCGGCATGCAATCCCGCCAGAAGAAATCGATCCACCAGCGTTGAGGCCTGAGACGCGAGAATTTTACCCGGAGTAGCCTTCCGCACGAGGAGGCTTCTGAATAGGAGCTGAATCGTGAGTTGAGCCGATCCGAGAACAAAATGGATCTTATGGCCCAAGCTGCACGAAGCCATTCCCTACCAAACAGTTTGACTAATACTAAGCACTAATTCGGCATGTTTACACGCAAGGAATTAGTGTAAATGACAAGTATTAAGCATTAGCTACTAAGGCCGTGTACACTTAGCATTAGAAGTGGCACCGTACGGCCAGTTGCGTGTTCCGACACGGTCGACCGACGATCTGTGGCAAGCGAAACCCGCGTGCCGCATTGGACGTCTTCAGACCTGCCGCACGCAAGCGTTGTCCAATCCAGCAAAATATAGTGGTTGATGATAGTTGTTTTGTTGTCTTCCTTTTACTGCCACTGTTCTCGTCATCGTGACTGCTTTAGTGGCCGGATAGATAGTGACGCCTCGTACTCTGAACGAGGTGGTAACCGCCGGTCAGCAGTGGCACGCGTGGCACCCAACCGATCAACAGGCGGACTTCTATACGTCGACTCTATAGTCGATCCTTACGCATCGACTCGTGCTTAATTAATGCTAGAGTACCTGCTTTTATTCTATGGTCGAGTCAGAAATGCTTATTACCCATTTGAGGACCATACGCTTTGCAGTATGGAAATTTTCGATGCATAAAACTGTTAAAGGGCGATGTCGTCAAGTCAACATGTATGTCAAGTTTTGTGAAAATTGGTTCAATGAATGTTGATGTTGATGTTCAATAGATTAGTAGAAAGAAGACAGAACACATGTGGTGCATTTTTGATGACATCACAAGCCCTAATAACATCAAGATCTGATTACGCCTTTAGCGACGGTGACGCAATTTAAATATTATAACTAAGCAATGATGGCAAAATTGACAAAGATGTTACTTATAGATGTACAAGAGGATGAATGAAGTGGAGACAACTAACATGCGTTATGTGCGACAGAAATAATCCCCCTATGATCAAAGGGCAAATGTCAAATATCTTTATCATTTAATCAAATTTTATCATGTCCAATTGGCGGATGTACCTACCGCGCTTGGCCTTTTTAAAGTTATGTAAACTATTAGCTATCTTACATAGTAATATTATTGAAACAAGTAACTTCCTACTTAATATAAATTAGCGTTTGACTTCTCACATAAAAGCAAATTCAGACAAACTACCTATGTACCTAAACTTCGTAAATGTATTTCTGTTATCAAATGCTCGTGTATTTCTGTTATCAAATGCTCGTATTATTTCGATCAAGTGCTCTGTAATGATAATCAGTGGTATGAAAATAATTGAAAATAATCATTAAATAGAGAGATGTTAAGTTGCCAAACAATAGTAAGTAGGTAGATAGATGTTTAAATTATAGAAATAGTCAATAATATGATAAAAATAAAATTGACTAAAAAGCATATATAAAGTAATATAGGCTTTTCGAAAATACACATTATTAAAATGTCAAATTATCGAAACAGTCTACAAAAAACCTTCATAAACATGAAATCACAACTATGTATGTCTTGTTATTTATGATGTATAGGTACAGGAAGTACTAAAATTGTCACATATTATAAACACAAATTCTTAACAGTCTGCTTATAAGCACGTTCCTTAAATTCATTTAGGCTTTATAATAGGTAGGTAATTAGTTCCTAGCTTCTGCTAGTATTGAAATGCCTTTGCCCCCTCTTTAGGATGTGTATGAGAACTGTCATTTTGAATTTCTGCTAAATTATTTAAATTGACTAACTAAGTCTATAATACTTATTCAATGTACATGTTTCTACCATAAACTACAGACGCTGAGACAGATTGGTCCCACGTACGTAACTTATGAAAAGCATCATGATATCTGGACCCTTGAATTTGCATGAAGACAAACGACTTAGAAACACGCGTCCCTCGCAACGTCGATCCGCAACCTCCATATCGGTATAGAAAGGGGAAAGGGATGGCGGTAAACCGTCTCACGCGTAAGACCAGTGTGTTTCTAGAACTTACGTTCGCAACGCGTCAGACACACATAAAACGTTGTCGCATGCGCAGAGTAAAGACATGCGAAAGCACTATTCATCATACTCCAATGTCTGCATTAATGTATGGTATTCTCCAAACTTTTCTCGATGTCTATTTATCCATGAAACAAATATCTTCTTTTTTTAACTTTTTTTGTTTTCGTGGTGTGGACATATTCATTGAAATATAACAAACTGAATAAATCGTTTTCAAACTCACTCTCAGAATTATAAAACTTATTGTACAGCGGTTGTATAATACAATACACAATACAAGTGCAACTTCTGAGAAATGACAGCAGCTTCTGATACAGGCTCGTAAACGTTGCATACGTGGAACAAGTGTACACACTAGTAGTAGTAGTAGTGGTAATCGGAGTGGGGGGCTTATTTCCAGCCTTTGATGTCACCTGGATCTATAAGATCTTTTGTAACTACCCACTTTGTGGTTGGGCCAGTGGTCTGCTAGTAGCCCGGTACTGCTTACCAGTCCCTGCAGAACACTGACCTTCAAGTTGGGCAGATCGCTGGGTTCGAGAAAGGCTCGTCCAAGTACACTGTGTCTTTTTGCGGGGAGGCCTGGGCAGCGACAACGATGTGTATGCTGTCTTCAGGTTCTTCGCCACATATTCGGTAGTCCTTGCTCTCGGTCAAGCCAAGGTTGAATAGATGTGCTCTAAGGGTCGTGTGTCCGGTGAGGAGACCGATAGTGGTTCTAAGGTTCTTCTTGCTCATGTCAAGTAGGGCCTTGGTTTTATTTGGAAGTGGTTGCTCCATCGTGGTTTTTGCCTGGCGACATCCTTGGCTCTGTTTCCAGGATGCCCGATGTTCCTGCTCGTGTACACACTAACGTTGAAGCATTGCATCGTATACGTTGCGTACGTGGGCTCAGTTTGTCTCTACTCTAACCGACGGTACAGTGAGTCATATTTGCGCGCAACTCGAACATAAATTTCGTCATGCGAATATGGCGCAATATCCGTTTGAGGAGCCACCGTTGCAGAAAATTGTATTCGTATACAGAACTGTGAATTGCGCATACACATATAGAATTTTGACATAATTATATCGGATTATGAAACAGTACTGATAATTGTGTATATTATTTTTCAGATGCTGGCCTTGTGCGTGTATTCCATACTGCGTTGATTCCTGTCAAAGTGGCAACCACTACTGCCCTGCTTGTCAGGCTTACCTCGGCACATATACAGCAACACCATTTTGAGATTTTGAATGCGCGATCGAATCAATGTTCTATAGAATATGATTATCCAGACTTATTTTTGAATCTAATATAAGTATCTATTAATTGTTAGATATGTAGGTACTATTTACATAATGAATTGCGTGTTTGTACTTAATTATTTTTCTTTATTACAAACGTACCAAAGAAAGACATACTTTATCTTTCACAATGTGTAAAGTTACCCACTTTTTTAACTCAAGTCTTTGATAGCATTTTTTAGAGATCTATTTGTGAAGGTACCCTTAGCTTCATTTTATCAATATCACTTGTAAATAATATGCCATTTTTATAATAATTATATTAAATAATATATTTTTGAAGTTTAGAGGACGTTTCGTTATTTTCGCACTCTTAAATACTCGTATGACTGGAGTTGAGTCATTTGAAAAATGGACTTGATAGGAACTCGATATCGAATAGAAAGTATCGATACTGTGCTCACGTGTAGTATCGAAAATAAAGTATGGCACTCGTAAAAGTATCAACACTAAAGTATCGATACCCCAAAGTATCGGTACTTTTCTTATGCCAAGGCCACACTAACGGGAAACGCCTTTATTATCGCGATATTATAGGTGTGGCCGCAACAGAAAAGACCATCCATCATCGCGATAATTAACGGCATTTCCCGTTATTGAGGCTTTGGCATTAGGAACTTTTGTGTTTGGTTTTATTATTGTGGATTTGTGGACATGGACTATATAAATGAGAACTCAAATAGGTCAAGCAAATGGTAGGTATTTATAAAAATAAAATAATAATAAAATATAAAAATGGACAAATCAACGTTAATTAATTATTTCTTTAAACGTTTTTAAATTTCCCACTCTTCCTCTATGCAATCACTTGAAAATAAAACTTTTTTTTAACCTTTATGGCACTAATCGGTTTCGTATTTTTGTTATTTTACTGCCTGCCTTTAAAATAAACGTTCGGAGGAAACCGATGTTGCTAGTATTGGTAAGAAAAAATGTAAAATGAAAATCGAACTACCACATCAAAGAAGCGCTAGAAAAGACGCTACTTTGTTTGTCGCTAAATGAAAATAAAATACGTGTGGCACTCGGGGACTGCCGCGGTAAAGCTATTGCGTAGCATTTTGAACAACTTATGCAATTATAATTATTTAATTATTTTATTTATTTTATTTTTTCTGATATCAGATAACTGCGCTCTATCGGAAAACGTTGAAATTATTCCGAATCATTTGCGGCTGCGGAAGCAAATGATTCGGAATAATTTAAACGTCTTCCGATAGAGCGCCCCGCACGAATTTTTTATTCGATAAAGCAAAAAAAACGGATTATTCGAAAAAATCGTAGATAAAAAGATAGATAATTAAATTATCTTTAAAATGGTGCAGGTTTCATAATAATACGCCAAATAGTATTTGCGTAGTAGTCGTTTTTGTGTTCGGTTAGACCTAATTTCACAAATTAATTACACTATGTAATATAAACAAAATCTAAAATATTCAAAGCTAAGAATATTAGGAAAATGTTCTTGTTTAACATTTTTTTTTTTTTTAATCGTAAGCAGTACTCGTTTAGACGTAATTATCAGTTTAAAATCATTAATTTTTATTCATTCGGTCGCCGCGCTGGCCTTGGCCCGCGATAAAAGCTATGCAATAGCTTAAAAAGTTGCTGTTAGTGTCCAAATGTCGCTTAATCTAACGACAAAGTCGCTAAATTGGCAACACTGGTGAGAGTTGAGTTGAGTAAACGAAACTCAACGTGAGGACGATAACATAATGAACTCTATTTTCAACCAATAAAGTTTAAATTCCCGCGTAAATGAAACTTGTTATTATTTAACCGGCAGGCATAAACATGAGTCATAAAGCCTAGTTTCAAAAAATCATTGAGAAAAGCATCGATTCAAAAAGTATCGAGTACAAAAGTATCGGTATCCAAACAAGAGTACTCGATACCAAAAGGTATCGAAAAAAAATCGTGTCCCTAACCGTGAGTCACCTCATTTGGAGATATGTAGCTGCAACAAAGTATAATATATTTGTTTTTACTAGAAGGAAAATGTTATCTCAGAGTTTATCGCTGTGATATCGCTGGAGGTCAGGCAGAGTAACGCGGAACATACATTATAATAACAGAAGATGGATTAATTTCATACAAAGTTGTATACCAGATATGCATGGCGATAAACGGATTTCTTTACAAACCTTATCAAATATAAAAATATTATACTGTTTTCTATAATGTTTCTTTATATATTTTTTAATATTATACAATTTTATACAGGTTTACCTTATTTTGATAACATTACACAGTCTTTATTATAAACTTCTCTGCCAGAAATTAAGATTGAAGTTTCTTCTTTCATTTCATTGAGCGTATGGAGGTTTTTTTATTTTTAAGCTATTGCATAGCTTTTATCGCGGGCCTAGAGGCCTGCGCGGCGACCGAATGAAGAAATTTCTTAACGAAAATTAATGATTTTAAACTGATAATTACGTCTAAACGAGTACTGCTTACGATTCGAAAAAAATATATGTTAAACAAGAACATTTTCCTAATATTCTTAGCTTTGAATATTGTAGATTTTGTTTATATTACATAGTGTAATTAATTTTTGAAATTAGGTCTAACCGAACACAAAAACGACTACTACGCAAATACTATCTGGTGTATTATTATGAAACCTGCACCATTTTAAAGATAATTTAATTATCTATCTTTTCATCTACGATTTTTTTTGAATAGTCAAAGAAAAGAATAATATCCGTTTTTTTTGCTTTATCGAATAAAATTCGTGCGCGGCGATCTATCGGAAGACGTTTAAATTATTCCGAGTCATTTGCTTCCGCAGCGGCAAATGATTCGGAATAATTTCAACGTTTTCCGATAGAGCGCAGTTATCGGATATCAGAAAAAAATAAATATATAGAATAAATAAATAATTATAATTGCATAAGTTGTTAAAAATGCTAGGCAATAGCTTTACCGCGGCAGTCCCCGAGTGCCAGACGTATTTTTTTATTTCGATTTAATGGCTCGTTGATAACAAACTCAGCCTAATTGTATCATATTTTAAATGTTGGTAGCATTCGAAATTTGAATTATTTCGTTATGTCACCTTTATTTATGAAACGGCTTTGCCGAAGTGATCAATTTGTTTAATTTTTAATTCGTCTTAATTGGAGGCATTTTGTGTTCCAAAAGGATTAGCTTGATTTTTGAGATATATGGATGAATAGTGATCGTTCGTCGATATGCTACTAATTTCGTATACTAAATTTCTTTAAAACATTGCTGTATGTGACTTCAAAATATATAGAAAAGTAGGCAGATTATACAGGATGAGTTTTTAATTGGTGACATCCTTGAACAGAGTGAATTAGTACGAGCAAATAAACAATTTTGGATACCATTTTTTTAACAATTTGGAAAGCTGGACTGATAAATAAAAGTTTGACATGTGTTGAGCGCGCTGCGCCATCTAGCAATAGGTCAAATATCGCGTATAAACATTATTCGCAATATTTTTCCTGAAGGCACAACGCACTCAACTCTTTGTATACTTTTTTTTGGTCATTAAAAATGTCACATTAAAAAAAAAAACAACGTAAAAAAATATATTCGTGATTTGCTCGTACTGACTCACCCACTTCAAAGATGTCACTTATTAAAAACTCATCTGTACATATAAAAGCCTTCACACACACTTACGGTTTATTTTGACGTCATTAATTTAAATTGGTAGCTTTACGGTGTAATTAGTTTACCTACGATTAGTTTATTGAAAGTGAATAGGTAAGCAATATAGCACCAGTTAACAATAGTCATTCTAAGGAATATAAAAAAAAATACAAAATGATTAAATAATATTAAAATAGTTAAAATACTGAAAATATCTATAAAAAATCCTTAAATAGAACAATAAAATATTATAATTATCCAAAAAATTGCACGCTTTGGAAACGCATCACCATTTATAACAAAATATTTTATATATTATATTGAGCAGAAGCATTACGTACAATATTTAAAATCTTTAAAATCACGAATACTATGGTACAATATATTTTTTAAATTTACAGTAAGGAAACCTAAAAATCGTGTTGGTGATATTTATTTTTGTTATTACATACTAATGAAAAATTAAATAATTATGAAACAAAAGACAATTAACAAAATGAGAATAAAAAAAAATACGTGTGGCACTCGGGGACTGCCGCGGTAAAGCTATTGTATTGCATTTTTTAACAACTTATGCAATTTTAATTATTTATTTATTTTATTTATTTTATTTTTTCTGATATCAGATAACTGCGCTCTATCGGAAAACGTTGAAATTATTATCGGAAAACGTTGAATAATTTAAACGTCTTCCGATAGAGCGCCGCGCACGAATTTTTTATTCAATAAAGCAAAAAAAGCGGATATTATTGGAAAAAACTACTATTCGAAAAAAATCGTAGATAAAAACATAGATAATTAAATTATCTTTAAAATGATGCAGGTTTCATAATAATACGCCAGATAGTATTTGCGTAGTAGTCGTTTTTGTATTCGGTTAGACCTAATTTCACAAATTAATTACACTATGTAATATAAACAAAATCTAAAATATTCAAATCTAAGAATATTAGGAAAATGTTCTTGTTTAACATATATTTTTTTCGAATCGTAAGCAGTACTAGTTTAGACGTAATTATCAGTTTAAAATCATTAATATTCGTTAAGAAATTTCTTCATTCGGTCGCCGCGCTGGCCTACTAGGCCCGCGATAAAAGCTATACAATAGCTTAAAAAAGTTACATTAAAGCATGTTGCATGAGGTTACATAACGAAGAATTTAGAACAATTTTTAAGGCAAAGTGTTTCATTGATTTCGGTAAATCTTTCGATAAAGTTTACCAAGGGAAAATATTCACCGCTAAGTACACGAATCGTCGTTCTCAACTGGACCCGAGCCAAAACTGAAGGCCCCTCTTCACAATGGTTGATGATGGCCAATCTTGCTAAAGGCCCCTCTTCATAATGGCCGATGATGGCCAATCTTGCTAAGGTGGAAGCGAGTCGTCACCACTGTGACGTCAGAAAAATGTATGGGAAAGAGCGAGAGGGACATAGGCGATGCGGCCATCGCTGGCGAATGTGTGAAGCCGGCATAAGGTGGAAGCGAGTCGGCACCACTATGACGTCAGAAAAATGTATGGGAAAGAGCGAGAGGGATAGGCGATGCGGCCATCGCTGGCGAATGTGTGAAGCGGGCATAAGGTGGAAGCGAGTCGGCACCACTATGACGTCAGAAAAATGTATGGGAAAGAGCGAGAGGGACATAGGCGATGCGGCCATCGCTGTCGAATGTGTGTAACAGGCATAAGGTGGAAGCGAGTCGGCACCACTATGACGTCAGAAAAATGTATGGGAAAGAGCGAGAGGGACATAGGCGATGCGGCCATCGCTGTCGAATGTGTGTAGCAGGCATAAGGTGGAAGCGAGTCGGCACCACTATGACGTCAGAAAAATGTATGGGAAAGAGCGAGAGGGACATAGGCGATGCGGCCATCGCTGGCGAATGTGTGGAGCGGGCATAAGGTGGAAGCGAGTCGGCACCACTATGACGCCCGAAAAATGTATGGGAAAGACCGAGAGGGACATACGCGTTGCGGCCATCGCTTGCGAATGGGTGGAGCGGGCATGACGTTTTGGATTCATTAGTCTTAAACCTATCATAACCTTAAACCATTTCTACTACACGGTAGGTACAGCACATTGAGTAACACGAGTACATATCAACATAAAATGGACTCTGTAAATATTTGAATTTTCCTGGTATAGGTACGCCTCGTTATCTTTGTAAAGAGATAATTAGTGTTGTCGCCAAGCGGTGCTATATTATGAATGCCGTACGTTTGCCATAGAATTGCGGCATTAATCCTTTTTATTCTCTGGTTTTCCTAAATACACTCAAAAATATCTAAACTGCTTGAAAATGCTGATTTTTACAAATGCGTTAGAAGTTGGATTGTATAATTTATCATCAATTCTATTAATGATCAACTTATTCAAATTAATAATCGGCTAAGAATAATTTAATAAAAATGAACAACTATGTATATCTATACAATCAATATTTATACAATATATTTATACAATTTATCTATCAATAAGCTCTAAAATATTTTAAAGTTTTGATGCATCCGGAAGAGGCAAAAAACATAGAGTAACCTAAATAAAAGGTATAATACAAATGTTTGAACTTAGCTGAATAATTGGATAAAGGTTTAAAGTTTAATGTCAATAAACTTTTATTAAATAATCATCTATTTGTTATGAGCAATATGCGAAGAAATATCGATAAAAGGAACCAAAAGAGCTTTATGCTTTTAGATTACCAATTTTAAATTAACATATCACATATGTGTCAATTACAGTCATTCAAAAACTTAATCTATTTGCCTTTTTACGCACATATACACCTTATTATGCCAGAAAGAAAACACGTCCCTAGCATTATATGTTAACCCCTTGAGAAAATCACCGAACGTTGCCAACCGTGCAATTTGGGTTAACGCTGATAAAGAGCCAATCATATATTACGTAATCACGTTTTCGGGATTTTTCGACCTCCCCCCCCCCTACCCTATGTCAACAGACGTAATCAGCAGCCAGACCCCCCCCCCACCCCCAAAGATTACGTAAGTAACCGAATTTGCGGAAAATGTGAAGTGAACCCTGAACCCTGAACCCGGCGTTTGTAAAGTGTTTCAAGACTCTTCCACAATGGCATAGGTCTGGATCCTTCGTGCACTTTTTGTATTTTTTTTTAAACTGCCCTTACTCCTTATGGGCCCGCCGTTGTGTCTCCGGTCCCGAGAGGAGTGAAAACGCTTTGGCGTATGTACTGAGAAACGCCATGTGTAAATCCGCCATAGCTGATACGCTACACGAACACGTTAATCTTTCCGCGATGGAGTTGGAGCGTGCAAGGGCTCGCTATTGTAGGGCCAATATGAACGTGCACCTGGAGTCATAAAGCATTAGGCCGGACGACGCGCGTAAGGATTGCAACAAGTCGACGTTGCTTATCGATAATTTACTCAAATCAAATCAAATATTTTTTTCTCTTAAAAACTTATATGTTTATTTTATTTTTATTTATTAATTTACAATAACTGCATATAATATGTCATATAAACACCATTTACATAATATGGTTGAGTTGGGTGAGATTGAGCACATCCTATGGTGAAAATGTTTATCCGCATTCCTAACTAGGTCAGAGACCCGTATCTAGGGATGCTGATTTTTGTTTAATTGTATCGACGATGTAGTTGCGTAGACATTGTATCATTGCTTACATTTATACTTCTTACATTATTGAATTCCCTATAATGTTGCCGAACAAAATGAAAAATATTTATTATTTAGAATGTCGTACAAACTACA